>CM038726.1:5731876-5836876 GCA_021613375.1 Megaleporinus macrocephalus
GAACTTTTTTTGGGATTGGGGTTGTAACTGTTAGCTCCGATAGAAAAGATTGAAAATGTTGTTGCAGACTTTAAAAATGATTTACTATCTAATTTACAAAGAAAACGAGAGTAAGAAATATTGGAAAAATCTGGAAACCAAACAATGAAAAGTGGGATTTTGTCTAATACTGCCTGGAAAACACCAACACAAGTGGACCACCAGCTTTTCCATTAGCGGGCCAACTGTGGGCTCTTGCCATCGGGGTAGTTAGGAACAGAATCAACAGAAACACATCAGGACTTAAGACCTTCCTCAAAAAACTAAGACAAACGTCCAAAGATATTGATGAATTGGGCCTTATTGTTCCTTAAGGATTTAAGGCATTTTGCCTTCTAAGATAGATAGTTGTCAAAAGATTCAGGGAGTCCATGATTTTACATAATAAAAATGAATATTCGTTGCCACAAATGCAAATTAAGACAGTCCAGATTATTTATGATGGACATCAGGTTTTCCAGGCCAAAGAAGAAAAAAAAACATCTTGATTGTATATCATCTGAATGGCAACAATATTCTCCCGATAGTCAATAATCAAGTCAATAATCACCAAAAATGGGCTCCAGTGGTCTGGTCGGTCCATCCCTGGGTTGATTGTTAAAGAACACTCAATGGCATTGCTCCATATATATATATATATATATATATATATATATATATATATATATATATATATATATATATATATATATATATACACTATACACACTATACACATATATACACTAGATGTTGGAACATTGCTGTTAGGGTTTGATTGCATTTAGCAGCAAGATTAGTAATGATCAGTTCTGCATACTCCAGTTGATCCCTAACATACCGGATGGCACTCATACCCCTCTAACTACATCTTGGCATTGGGCATGGTATTGCTTCAGAGCATCCTGTTCTAGTGGTCAATGCTTTTCTATGGAGGTTATACAAACAGTGTGTGTGTATCGTGTACTACGTCAGCTTTAATGGAGCTGAATTACTAATAAAAAAAAAATTAACCTGAAGACCCAAACAGACTATGTTTATATATATATATATATATATATATATATATATATATATATATATATATATATATATATATATATATATATATATATATATAATGGGAATAATTAGGAACGAATCTTGTGAACCTACTCTTACTATCTAGCTCTGGAACTCACTTCTGTTCCTGGTAGTGTGATGGAATAATGTACAAACCCAGATTGCGGGAGTCAAACAGCGTCAGGTTTTAACACACTGCGTAGAACAAACGCTTCAAGCCAAGTCGAGTCTTGATGACATCATTTTCCAGCATGTCATGTCCTCTTCCCAGCGCCCCCACCCCTCCCCTGTCCACACTGGCGTCCTCTGTCCTTTTCAAGGTCTCTGCTGACCTACAACCTAAATCCCTTCCTCACCCACATGGCTCCTCTCTGGCTTCTTAAACGGTCTGAACCACACATTTACTCTGGGGGGACTTTTTCTCATTATTTATAATATCCGATGTTTGAGTATTCAGTGTGTTTGCTTTTAGCTTCCGTTCTTTTCTGGAGACACACTTTCAGTTTCTCTTAGGAATCTGCAGGAACCTGTTTATGAAGGCCTACTGGTCTTACTCCAACATCTCTGATGCCCAAGTATGGTCTTCTAGTGCGACTATCTAGTGTTGTCTATCAGCGGGGAACTTTTTGAACAGCTACACATCCTTTCAGACCCATAGACCCACTAAGGATCTCACAGGAAGGATGGGCAGAAACACCTCAGGATGTTCTCATATCTGCTTGTTATCTGATATGGACAGTTTTTGTGGGTCTACCAGGTCTTCCTGGTTGATTCCAGGTCTTCCAATTGATTACAGAACTTCCAGTTTGCTTCCAGGTCTACCAATTAAGTCTAGGTTTATCCCAGGTCTTACAATAGAATCCATGTCTTCCGCCTGGTTCCAGATTTTCCAGTTTGGTTCCAGGTCTTCCAATTGAGTCTAGGTTGATCCCAGGTCTTACTCTAAAGTCCATGTCTTTCTATTGAGTTCTATTGAGTATATAGGTCTTCCAGTTGATTCCAAGGGATCTTTCTGTTTCCTACCAGGTCTTATTTCTTCAGTTGATTCAAAATGCCGAGTAAACGAAGAGAACACATCACCCACCCTTAAATCCTTACACCAGATAATAGTATGTTACTGAAAAGACCAGTAAGACCAGCTTACTTATTTGATATGTTGCAGCAATACGAGCCAAGCATTAATTCTCTTTTAAATCTATCATTTTAATCAAGTTTCAGTTTCTGTTTCTAGATCTTTTTACATTTCACTTTGGATCACTGCTTGCCTTGCTTTCCAGGTGGTTGTTAGGAGTCTGTCTAATAAAAGTAATGCTAAGCTGTTTTTAGAGAATTTCTGTTGGTTATATTCGTCATGAAGTTTGGAGATACATATATTTTCTTTAAACTGTAACAATATGTTACCATTTTATGTCCAATAAAAATGAATGAATTGTACACAATGTCCTGTTTGAGTAGAAATGTAATAAACAAATCGATGGCCAATGACTTTTGCAGCTCCTGGCCAGAGAACATTTGTTCACACTAGTCTCTAATAAAACACTATATTTTTTATTATGGCTGTGCATTGCAAAGCACCAACTCCAGACTGTCTGGTCTGATTCTGTGATTCGGGCTTGTATACAGCTTTTTGATTGGATGCATGAATTCCGGAAAAGTACAGATTTTTTCCAGAATTTTCGTCCCATAAAGAATGAATAGTACGGAAAGGTTCTACTTAACTTTTGCTCTACCGACAAACACTGTTTCTTTACAACCGACCCTCTGTTTGTCGTTTTTTTCCATCCCTCTTTTTTTCCCCAATAAAGTCCTATTAATTTTCAAGCACAAACAAACATCATAACTTCGATAAACCTACAGCCTCCAAACTACCTGTACTCACTCAGAGCAGATCCCCAAACACACTGACCCGCACTCCTCTACTTGTGGTTTATTCATCCCTTGTTCCTCTCACAGCTAAAACTGCACAACCCTCAGTTATAGCTAAAGAGCTTTGTTGTGAATGGGCGGGGCTAAACTACTGTAAACTGAATGCTTACCTAGACTGCATGGAGTGGGGAATGAATGACGCGTGTTTACATGGATCTATTTAGTGAAATAAAGAAAATTCAGTTTTTCCAGTTTTCCATTATATGGGCCCTCTGAAGGAACGTCGCAATTGATGCTAAAGTTGCTTACAGTGAATGGAAGCTAGTGAAGTCCAGCTGAATATAGCAGGAGTATTGCAATGAGAACTGAGAAGAGAGGACCTAAATTGCAGAGGGATGTGTGATATTTAATCTAATTAATTCTTTTAAACACATTTGATTTTAATAGAAGATAAAACAACAATTATTAGACTTTTGAACTAGTATTGTTGTTTCAAACATGAATTATTCTGGTTTCAATGTAACTTTTGGAGCAGAACAGCTACATTTTTCTGCTTTAGCGTAAAAATCTAGAACTAAAATGGTCCCACAACGGAGCCCTGAGGAACCCCCCTCAACTTTGTGCAGTATTTAGTGTGACTGTATTGCTTTCTGCCCTATTAAGCTTAACTGACTGAGCCAGGAAGAAAATCCATTGAGTTTGTGCTCAGACAGAAACCTGAAATTTAGTGAAATCCAGCTACCATTTCTAACAACAATAGATATGAACCCGACTCAGTCAGAATGTACAGTAGTTGGTCAGTGATATAGAGATAGTTTACTATGAACACAAATCCCACATAATGAGTCGTTCACTCATTTAAACATCTTTTATAATAACAACCCCGACGACTGAGGTACGCTCTTTACCTTTATTACAGCTTCCAGTTGTACAGCTCAAAGAAGTTGACAGCCATGCCAACAAAGTTCAGTTTTAGAAGTTGATTTCATACAAATATTCTGATTGAAAGCAAATTTCTGCAATATAACTGGTATCTACAGGTACCTAATACTTGTACTAAATAATCAATACTTAAGTCCAAGCACTTCTCTCAATCAGACTGACTGTCCATACAGTTGTGTACAGAAGTCTTATTATAACTTTAAAAAACCAATGAAATCTATCCATACATCCACCCATCCACCTATCTGTTCATCCATCCATCTGTCCGTCCATCTGTCCATCCATCCCTCCATTCATCCCTCCATCCATCCCTCCATCCTTCAGTCCATCTGTCTAGGCAGCTTCCTCGGTAAGGCCTCTCTCTTCATCGTGGTGGATCGCATCTCTCTGCTGCTGGCTTATCCATTCTTATCCATCCTTTCCTTCGCAGGGTGTTCAGCATGTTGTTTTCCGTCCATCACGTCACTCCATCAAGCCCATCCGTCATCTCGTCCTGTCCATCCTCTCCTCCCTTTTCTCTCCCACTGATGAAAAATCACTTTTTCCCCTCTTTATCCTGGACTAAGAGACTTACTTTTCAGATAAAGCACATTATGATAAATCAGCCTAGCTGTGTGTGTGTGTGTGTGTGTATGTGTGTGTGTGTGTGTGTGTGTGTGTGTGTACTCCTGTGTGATTAATTGCAGAGCACTGAAAGTGTGTGTGAAGTATTCTTTTATTTAGTCCATTTGTAATAGTCCCCAATTGTAATAGTAATAAGACATATTACTATAGAAAAGATTTAATAGATACATTATGGAACTATTATTCCATCCATCCATTATCCTTAGCTTTATCCCGCTAGTCAGAGTCAAGGGGGGCTGGAGCCAATCCCAAAGTCATAGGACAAAGGTGGGGTACACCATAGACAGGTCGCCAGTCCATTGCACTTTGCACCACTACACGACCATACTGACCACTACACCACCGTACTAACCACTACACCACCATACTGACCACTACACCACCATACTAACCACTACACCACCGTACTAACCACTACACCACCATACTAACCACTACACCACCGTACTGACCACTACACCACCGTACTAACCACTACACTACTGTACTAACCACTACAACACCATACTAACCACTACACCACCATACTAACCACTACACCACCATACTAACCATTACACCACCGTACTAACCACTACACCACCGTACTAACCACTACACCACCATACTAACCACTACACCACCATACTAACCATTACACCACCGTACTAACCACTACACCACCGTACTAACCACTACACCACCATACTAACCACTACACCACTATACTAACCACTACACCACCGTACTAACCACTACACCACCTTACTAACCACTACACCACCATACTAACCACTACACCACCATACTAACCACTACACCACTATACTAACCACTACACCACCGTACTAACCACTACACCACCGTACTAACCACTACACCACTATACTAACCACTACACCACCGTACTAACCACTACACCACCATACTAACCACTACACCACTATACTAACCACTACACCACCGTACTAACCACTACACCACCATACTAACCACTACACCACTATACTAACCACTACACCACCGTACTAACCACTACACCACCATACTAACCACTACACCACCGTACTAACCACTACACCACCATACTAACCACTACACCACCATACTAACCACTACACCACTATACTAACCACTACACCACCATACTAACCATTACACCACCGTACTAACCACTACACCACCATACTAACCACTACACCACCATACTAACCACTACACCACCATACTAACCATTACACCACCGTACTAACCACTACACCACCGTACTAACCACTACACCACCATACTAACCACTACACCACCGTACTAACCTCTACACCACCATACTAACCACTACACCACTATACTAACTACTACACCACCGTGCTAACCACTACACCACTATACTAACCACTACACCAACGTACTAACCACTACACCACCAAATAACTGAAATCTTAGTCTCCATATTATTGACTTGTATTATTGATGCTCAATCATAAAAATATTTTAACACATCCCAGAGTAGCGAATGGTCAAACAATGCCCAGTAAATATTCTTGTGGTCCAAATAAAAATAACTGTGTCTCCATTTTTGTTGTTTTTTCATTTTTCCACATCATTTGAACACAAAAGCTTCCGTTTTTAACATGTTTTTAGAAATTCTGGAGATACTTGTTGACATACTGGAGATACTTTGGACAGCGACGAGACAAGACATTTATATTGCTGTTTAAAACATGTATTGATCTGAACTACACTCTTTAAGACAGATCGATTCTGAAGCAGAAAAACAACAAATTGTGTCTGGTTTGGGGAAAAAAACTTAAAAGGTCCCACAACAGAGCCCTGAGGAACCTCGCTCTAAATGTAATCGCATTGCTTTCTGCCCTTTTAAGCTTAACTGACTGAGCCATGTGGAAGAAAATCCATAGAGTTTAAGCTCAGCAGAGACTGAATCATGTTTCATTTCCCAGTCCTACTATATTCCAATATCTTTCCATATTATTGCATGGATTTGAAAACAGCAAGAGTATCGCCATCCAAACTGAGAGTAGAGGACCCGCATTGCAGAGGGATGAATGTGTGATGTTTAATCAAATTAATTCTTTTAAACACATTTGATTTTAGTAGAAGGTAAAACAATGCATGGTGATTATTAGACATGTATCATTCTGTTTTTAATGAAAACATCAACAAAGATTTTGGAGCAGAAAAAAACTACTAAATGTCAACTCCAGAACAAAAACGGTCCCACAACAGAGCCCTGAGGACCACCACCTAACTGTGATCACATTGCTTTCTGCCCTTTTAAGCTTAACTGACTGAGCCATGTGGAAGAAAATCCATGGAGTTTAAGCTCAGACTTAATCAGGTTTAATTTCCCAGTCCTAGTATATTCAAATATCTTTCCATATTATTGTTTCACCATCCAAACTGAAAGAAAATGACTTGTTTAGGAATTAATAAATGACAATGAATCAAAACAATTCATGCAACATATCAGATAAATATGATGATCTAACACCGTTAAAACATTTAAAGGCCAGAAATGGTACCTTATGGTCTATTCTGTAACGTTCTAGCATAAAACCCTTGGTTTACTTTTAGTGAAACTCTGGCAGCTGCATGTTGAATCATCTAAAGCAATAAGACCTGGTGGGAAACAGAAAGACCTTTGGAATCAACTGAAAGACCTAGACTCAAGTGAAAGACATGGACTCTATTAAAAGACCTGGGATAGACCTGGAAGACGTGGATTCATTTGGACTTGGAAACAATTGTAAGAAATAAGACCAAACTGGATACATGTATATCCTGACATGATGTGCAAATGACAAACAAACTTGAAATTTGAACAGTTATAAAGGGCAGAAGGCAATGTGATCCAAAATGGTGAGGGGGGTTCCACAGGGCTCAGTTGTGGGACAAGTTTAGTTTTTTTCTGTCGCAATATATGTATGTATATATACATGCCATTTTGGAGATTCATGTTTTTCTTTGGGTAGATATAAAGTGACTGGTAGTGTACTAAAGTGTTTGACTGGTAGTGTATCTAAAATTTTTGTCTGGTAGTGTATCTAAAACGTTTGGCCGGTAGTGTACTAAAACGTTTGACCGGTAGTGATCTAAAACCTTTGGCCGGTAGTGTATCTAAAACGTTTGACTGGTAGTGTTCTAATATGTTTGACTGGTAGTGTATCTAAAACGTTTGACTGGTAGTGTATCTAAAACGTTTCACTGGTAGTGTACTAAAACGTTTGACCGGTAGTGTACTAAAACGTTTGACCGGTAGTGTTCTAAACGTTTGACCGGTAGTGTATCTAAAACGTTTGACTGGTAGTGTATCTAAAACGTTTGGCCGGTAGTGTACTAAAACGTTTGACCGGTAGTGTATCTAAAACGTTTGACTGGTAGTGTATCTAAAACGTTTGGCCGGTAGTGTACTAAAACGTTTGACCGGTAGTGTATCTAAAACGTTTGTCTGGTAGTGTATCTAAAACGTTTGTCTGGTAGTGTACTAAAACGTTTGGCTGGTAGTGTACTAAAACGTTTGTCTAGTAGTGTATCTAAAACGTTTGTCTGGTAGTGTACTAAAAAGTTTGACTGGTAGTGATCTAAAACGTTTGTCTGGTAGTGTACTAAAACGTTTGTCTGGTAGTGATCTAAAACGTTTGGTTGGTAGTGTTCTAAAACGTTTGGCCGGTAGTGTACTAAAACGTTTGTCTGGTAGTGTACTAAAACGTTTGTCTGGTAGTGTACTAAAACGTTTGACCGGTAGTGTACTAAAACGTTTGACCGGTAGTGTACTAAAACGTTTGTCTGGTAGTGATCTAAAATGTTTGGCCGGTAGTGTACTAAAACGTTTGGCCGGTAGTGTACTAAAACGTTTGTCTGGTAGTGTACTAAAACGTTTGACTGGTAGTGTATCTAAAACGTTTGGCTGGTAGTGTACTAAAACGTTTGTCTGGTAGTGATCTAAAATGTTTGTCTGGTAGTGTATCTAAAACGTTTGTCTGGTAGTGTACTAAAACGTTTGTCTGGTAGTGATCTAAAACGTTTGTCTGGTAGTGTACTAAAACGTTTGTCTGGTAGTGATCTAAAACATTTGTCTGGTAGTGTACTAAAACGTTTGTCTGGTAGTGTATCTAAAACGTTTGACTGGTAGTGTATCTAAAACGTTTGTCTGGTAGTGTACTAAAAAGTTTGACTGGTAGTGATCTAAAACGTTTGTCTGGTAGTGTACTAAAACGTTTGTCTGGTAGTGATCTAAAACGTTTGGTTGGTAGTGTTCTAAAACGTTTGGCCGGTAGTGTACTAAAACGTTTGTCTGGTAGTGTACTAAAACGTTTGTCTGGTAGTGTATCTAAAATGTTTGGCCGGTAGTGTACTAAAACGTTTGGCCGGTAGTGTACTAAAACGTTTGTCTGGTAGTGTACTAAAACGTTTGACCGGTAGTGTATCTAAAACGTTTGGCCGGTAGTGTATCTAAAACGTTTGACTGGTAGTGTACTAAAACGTTTGTCTGGTAGTGATCTAAAACGTTTGTCTGGTAGTGTATCTAAAATGTTTGGCCGGTAGTGTACTAAAACGTTTGTCTGGTAGTGTATCTAAAACGTTTGGCCGGTAGTGTACTAAAACGTTTGGCCGGTAGTGTACTAAAACGTTTGTCTGGTAGTGTACTAAAACGTTTGACCGGTAGTGTATCTAAAACGTTTGACTGGTAGTGTATCTAAAACGTTTGACTGGTAGTGTACTAAAACGTTTGTCTGGTAGTGATCTAAAATGTTTGACTGGTAGTGTACTAAAACGTTTGTCTGGTAGTGTATCTAAAATGTTTGGCCGGTAGTGTACTAAAACGTTTGGCCGGTAGTGTACTAAAACGTTTGTCTGGTAGTGTACTAAAACGTTTGACCGGTAGTGTATCTAAAACGTTTGACTGGTAGTGTATCTAAAACGTTTGACTGGTAGTGTACTAAAACGTTTGTCTGGTAGTGATCTAAAATGTTTGTCTGGTAGTGTATCTAAAACGTTTGTCTGGTAGTGTACTAAAACGTTTGTCTGGTAGTGATCTAAAACGTTTGTCTGGTAGTGTATCTAAAACGTTTGTCTGATAGTGTATCTAAAACGTTTGTCTGGTAGTGTATCTAAAACGTTTGTCTGGTAGTGATCTAAAACGTTTGTCTGGTAGTGTACTAAAACGTTTGACCGGTAGTGTATCTAAAACGTTTGGCCGGTAGTGTACTAAAACGTTTGTCTGGTAGTGATCTAAAACGTTTGTCTGGTAGTGTATCTAAAACGTTTGACTGGTAGTGTATCTAAAACGTTTGACTGGTAGTGTATCTAAAACGTTTGACTGGTAGTGTATCTAAAACGTTTGTCTGGTAGTGTACTAAAACGTTTGACCGGTAGTGTATCTAAAACGTTTGGCCGGTAGTGTACTAAAACGTTTGTCTGGTAGTGATCTAAAACGTTTGTCTGGTAGTGATCTAAAACGTTTGGCTGGTAGTGTACTAAAACGTTTGTCTGGTAGTGATCTAAAACGTTTGTCTGGTAGTGTATCTAAAACGTTTGTCTGATAGTGTATCTAAAACGTTTGTCTGGTAGTGTATCTAAAACGTTTGGCTGGTAGTGTATCTAAAACGTTTGTCGGGTAGTGTACTAAAACGTTTGACCGGTAGTGTACTAAAACGTTTGTCGGGTAGTGTACTAAAACGTTTGACCGGTGGTGTACTAAAACGTTTGACTGGTAGTGTTACTAAAACGTTTGTCTGGTAGTGATCTAAAACGTTTGGCCGGTAGTGTATCTAAAACGTTTGGCCGGTAGTGTACTAAAACGTTTGTCGGGTAGTGTATCTAAAACGTTTGACTGGTAGTGTTACTAAAACGTTTGTCTGGTAGTGATCTAAAACGTTTGGCCGGTAGTGATCTAAAACGTTTGACCGGTAGTGTATCTAAAACCTTTGACCGGTAGTGTATCTAAACGTTTGACCGGTAGTGTATCTAAAACGTTTGACCGGTAGTGTATCTAAAACGTTTGACCGGTAGTGTATCTAAACGTTTGACTGGTAGTGTATCTAAACGTTTGACCGGTAGTGTATCTAAACGTTTGACCGGTAGTGATCTAAAATGTTTGACCGGTAGTGTATCTAAAACGTTTGGCCGGTAGTGTACTAAAACGTTTGACCGGTAGTGTATCTAAACGTTTGACCGGTAGTGTATCTAAAACGTTTGACCGGTAGTGTATCTAAAGCGTTTGACCGGTAGTGTATCTAAAACGTTTGTCTGGTAGTGTATCTAAAACGTTTGGTAGTGTAATAAAACGTTTGACCGGTAGTGTATCTAAACGTTTGACTGGTAGTGTATCTAAAACGTTTGACCGGTAGTGTATCTAAAACGTTTGACCGGTAGTGTATCTAAAACGTTTGTCTGGTAGTGTATCTAAAACGTTTGACCGGTAGTGTATCTAAAACGTTTGACCGGTAGTGTAATAAAACGTTTGACCGGTAGTGTATCTAAAACGTTTGACCGGTAGTGTATCTAAAGCGTTTGACCGGTAGTGTATCTAAAACGTTTGTCTGGTAGTGTATCTAAAACGTTTGACCGGTAGTGTAATAAAACGTTTGACCGGTAGTGTATCTAAAACGTTTGACCGGTAGTGTATCTAAAACGTTTGACCGGTAGTGTATCTAAAACGTTTGTCTGGTAGTGTATCTAAAACGTTTGACTGGTAGTGTATCTAAAACAATTGATTGGTAGTGTATCTAAAATGTTTGATTGGTAGTGTATCTAAAATGTTTGGCCGGTAGTGTATCTAAAACGTTTGGCTGGTAGTGTATCTAAAACAATTGACTGGTAGTGTACTAAAACAATTGATTGGTAGTGTATCTAAAACTTTTGGCCGGTAGTGTTTCTAAAACGTTTGGCCGGTAGTGTATCTAAAACGTTTAGCTGGTAGTGTTTCTAAAACTTTTGGCCGGTAGTGTTTCTAAAACGTTTAGCTGGTAGTGTTTCTAAAACGTTTGGCCGGTAGTGTATCTAAAACGTTTGACTGGTAGTGATCTAAAACGTTTGACTGGTAGTGTACTAAAACTGTTGAGCTGTAGTGTTCTTAAACCTTTAACCACTTTTGACCACTTGTGTATGTATATATATATATATATATATATATATATATATATATAAATTCAAATAAAATTTTCAAATTCTAATTAGAATTGGAATCAATCAGAAAGAACTGCCTGAGCTATATGGAAATCAATCTATAGAGTTTAAGCTGAGCCATGCCGCCTTATTTCCCAGCCGTACTCCGTGTTCTAAAACGAAAAAGTTATATATAATAAATAAATAAATAAACAAAAGCCAACATGATAAGCATCTATATATGACACCCAGTGTTCTGATACTTCACCCTATGTTCTAGAACTTCAGTGTCCGGTCCTCTTCATCTCACACGCTTTAACTAATTACATACAACCTCTCTGATACAAGAGGTCCAACAATCGGGGCGCAGTTTGAGATGGTTGGCCCTAAAGAAAGGAATCAGCAATAGAAGAAGAGAAAGAAAGAAGGAGGGAAAGACATCTTCAGACAAGTGCGCGCGCATTCCAGAGAGAGAGAGAGAGAGAGAGAGAGAGAGAGAGAGAGAGAGAGAGTGTGTGAGAGAGAGAGAGAGTATGAGAGACGTCGAGAGAGGGGGAGAGTTAGAGTGAGAGAGGGAGAGAGAGAGAGTTAGAGTTGGTGCTCGCTCTGCTGTAGCAGTTCTTGGCGCACAGGTTGCTGAGCGCTCCGCGTGTCTGTGGCTGTACGTGTATACAGTGTTTCAGTGTGTTTCAGTGTGTTTTAGTGTGTTTTAGTGTGTTTTAGTGTGTTTAGCCACACAGTGAAGGAGTGAGTGAGTGTGTCCGTCCGCGCGCGTGTGGCTGTGATCAGCGGGTCAGCGGGCAGCATGATGTCGTTCATAAAGCAGCAGCCTCATTACGCGGTCAACGGGCTCCAGCTGCCCGGGGCTGCGGGCATGGAGCTGCTGCACACGGCCGTGGCCTACCCAGGTAAGAGCACGCGCGCACTCCCGCGCTTTTACGCACAACTTGGCGTTTAGGCTGCCTCAGGCGCGCGACTGTAGACACCTGTTACTCGTTACATGCGTTTTTGCGCGTAATTAGAATTGGACCTGTTGGAGAATGTTCATTGTTCAATGTCCAAGTTTGCAGCTATCACTGTCCACGCATGGAAAAGGTGGGATGTGGAATTTGGAGAGTTGAAAAATGTTCATTTTGTTTATTTCGTTTCGCTTCGTTTGTACAGAGAATCGACGCGTTGAGACTAAATAGCGGCGATTGTTTTTTGTACAGTGTTTGTTCACCTTCACCTTGAAGCTGATTCCAACTGTCTTGAACTGGTTCGGTTGTGCTGGAGGTTCCACGTGAACTCAATCTGTCAGCGAACCAAAACGCAAGAACACTTCTAAACATATCTAAAAGAAAAATCTAAAAATGCACGAACGATTATAGAGTACTATAAGACAGTATTGCAGTGTTATAGACTGTTATTATACACACTGTTATTATACACACTGTGAAAAGTTAGTAGAACCTAAAACAAAATACTTCATCAAGAAAGTGAACAAATTTTTCTTAACTTAATTTAAAAAAATTGGATTGAAAGAATCGTTAATTTAAACGATTTTTTTAGGTCGTACCAACGAAGCTGGGATATTTGTTTAACAGTCCAGGAATATATATATTATAAAGCACTGGAATGTTTAGCTCTTAGTTCTTTATAGTGCTCAAAAAAGTATTTCTTGTTTTAATCTAAATTTTATTTCTTTAATTTACGAACATTAAGATGAATTATTATTAGACTGTAAATCTGATTATTGTTCTGTTATGGTTCACTGCAAAAAGGGCTTCGCTGGTAAAACCTAAAAAAATGTTTTATCTGGTAACTAATATTATTCAACCTAAAAATTCGTTCGATTGAAAGACTCGTTCAATTGCTTGTTACCACATGAAATAATTTATTTTTTGTTGTACCAAAGTTGTACCAATGAACCACCTTTCACAGTGCAGGGATATAGACTCTTATGCAGCATTAAATTTTTTAGCTCTTAGTTTCAGCGTTTAAACCTAAATAATTCAGCGTTTTAGCCTAAATTTCATTTCTTCAAATTTCCATTAATAAGAAGCATTGTTAATAGAACGTAAAATAGAATTCTATTAGCTTTCACTGTAACTAGTGCGTCATTGATGTAGCCTAAAATATTATTCAAGTGGTAACAAGCAGTTGAACTTGTTTTATTCAATCTACACATTTGCTCGATTGAAAGAATCGTAGTTTGAATCAAACTAGTTCAATAGCTTGTTACCACATGAAATCATTTTTCAAGCTTCAACCAGTGAAGCACTTTTCACAGTTCAGGGATATAGACTCGAGTTTTCAATTCTTAATTCTTTAAAGTGCTGTAGCGTTTTAACTTAAATATCTTTTATTTAAATTTCGATAATTAAAGTTAATGCAAAACGGAATATGTGTTATATTACATTGCACTGTAACAAGTGCCCCGTTACTACAACCTTAGAAAATACACTTCATGTGGTAACAATCAATTAAACTAGTTTTATTCAAGCTAAAAATTAGTTCGATTGAAGGCATCATAGTTTCAATCAATAAAGCTTCCACCAAAGAAGCCCTTATCACAGTGCAGGGGTATATAATCTTATACAGCACTGTAGTTTTCAGCTCTTTGTTCTTTATAGTGCTGTAAAAAATCAGCGTTTTAGACTAAATTTCATTTCTTTAAATTTCCATTATTAAGATGAATTAATAATAACACGTAAAAAAGAATATTTTTTTATTAGCTTTCACTGTAAAAAGTGCTCAATTGACACAGCCTAAAAATGTACTAATGGTAGATCTAATTTTATTCAACCTAAAAATTACTTCGATTGACAGAATCATAGTTTGAATCTAACTAGTTAAATTGCTTGTTACAACATGAAGTCATTTTTTTAGCTTCAACCAATGAAGCACTTTTCACAGTGCAGGGATATAGACTTGAGTTTTCAGCTTTTTGTTCTTTATAGTGCTTCAAAATTTCATTTCTTTAAATTTCCGTTAATAAGATGAATTATTAATAGAACGTAAAAGAGAATATTTTTCTATTAGCTTTCACTGTAACCGGTGTTCCGTTGGTGCAACCTAAAAAAATGTACTTTGTGTGGTAACAAGCAATTGAACTTGTTTTATTCAAACTAGAAATTAGTTCAGTTGAAAGAATCATAGTTTGAATCAATCTAGTTCAATTGTTTGTTACCACATGGAGTCATTTACTTTAGGTTCTAGCAATGAAGCACTTGTTACAGTGTTATATCTAAAGTTAAAGGAACTCAAAAATGTACTGCAAACAACCTTCGGGAAGAGAGATCGTTAATTCACGTGGGAAAGACCGGATTCATTAATTATTCAGACAATTCTACACTGTTTTAATGTCTAACAGTTCATATTTACTGCACTCTGTAAACAGTGCTTCCTTTGTTCAACTTTAATAAATATACGAATATAATTGTGGTAACGAGCAGTAGTTTAAGTTTTATTCAATCTTAAAAATAGTTTAATAATTGTTTTAATTAACGTCCCCACTTTTTACTGGGCTTTAATAATAATAATAATAATAATAATAATAATAATAATAATAAAGAACAACAACAAACAACAACAAAATGTTTCCAGTATTTCTAATTTTGAAGTCACAACGAATTATTCTTTTTTTATATATGTATGTTTTGTTTGATTGTTTATTAAATATAAATCACTCTCAGGATGGAGCACCAAACGAATCAACAACCAACAGACTCACGATATTCATAAACCACACGTGTAAATTATGATGTGTTGGTTCATGTCGTCTATATTTAAGCCATTCGCGTATTTTCAGCTCGGAATGACGTCATCGTTCGTCTTGTTTCCTTTCATTCTCACTGACGCGGTTCAGGTTTGTTTGAGAAAATAAAATACCAAATGTTAATGTTGAATATTTCCCTCTTTAAAGGTTCTTTCTTATGCAGATGGTTCTTTTTTTGTAATAAGCATTTAATTAATTTTTAAAAATAAGAAATATTTTATATAATAATAATAATAATAATAATAATAATAATAATTATTATTATTATTATTATTATTATTATTATTATTATTATTATTATTATTATTATTATTATTATTAATTATTAATAATAATAATAATAATATATGGGGACATATATCCCATTATAAGAGCTCATGGTGGCATATATATTAATTAATTCATGTATTTATTTATTTACGGGGAAACGTATGCATTAAAAGCAAAAGTCAATGAAAATCAATTTAGAGAAAGTCAGTTTCCATGTTATAATTCAAGATGCCGTCTTCATCTTTTTCCTGCTATGCTTTAAGCCGTTGGAAGACGTGAGGTGACGTCATTCATAGAGGCACTCCAACCTCACTCTCCTCTACTGTCTGGCCTCTATGTTAAGTCCCATAACATAGAGGCCTTAATTGAATTCTATCATTTTAGGGCCTGACCTTCAATCTAGAGCATAAATAGCTGAGAATGAACATGTCCTGTATGTACTTGCTTGTTGTGTTCAGCCACTCCAAGAAAGCAGCGTAGAGAGCGGACGACCTTCACTCGCACCCAGCTGGACATCCTGGAGGCTCTCTTCACGAAGACACGCTACCCAGATATCTTCATGAGGGAGGAGGTGGCGCTCAAAATCAACCTGCCTGAGTCCAGAGTACAGGTGAGACACATGTGTAAGGCCTACCTGAGTACAGCCACGGCAGAGCTGTGGATAAGTCTTACCTGAGTACAGATGAGGTCCAGTGAGACCTTCTCAGATGAGGCCTACCTGAGTACAGCCATGGCAGAGGTGTGGATAAGTCTTACTTGAATACAGATGAGGTCCAGTGAGACCTTCTCAGGTGAAGCCTACCTGAGTACAGCCATGGCAGAGGTGTGGATAAGTCTTACTTGAATACAGATGAGGTCCAGTGAGACCTTCTCAGGTGAAGCCTACCTGACAACAAGTAGTTCTAAGATGAAGCTTATCTCATGAGTCTTAAGGTATGGGTAAGGCCTACCTACAGGTGAGCTCCACCTACAAACAGGGAAACCTACCCTAGAGCAGGCAAGACTCTCAGGTGAGGTGTTTTGTGAGTACAGACATGATGGATATGCTCAAGAAATATGATAAAGTGCAGTTCATCTTAGAACCCCTTAGTACAGGTGAGCTTCAGGTGAGCTCCGCCTACAAACAGGTGAAACCTACTTTAGAGCAGAAGAGACTTTCAGGTGAAACGTTATAATGTGTGGTCAGAATGAGGTTCATCTCAGCAGATGTGGTACCTGAGAAAATGTGGTACCTGAGAAGAAATGAAACGTTCTAAGGTGAGATGTACCTGAGTACATGCATGCATGGAGATGAGGTTTATCTCAAAAGTCATGAAGTGTGAAAAAGATGTACCTGAGTACAAGTGAGATGCAGGTCTACCTGAGATCTACCTAAGAACAGGTGAGGTGCATGTAGCACCAAGCATGACGATGTCTGGGCAAAGTGAGGTTTATATAGGAATGAAGTGTGGTTAAGACTTAAGAGTACAGGAGAGATGGAGTACAGGTGAGATGGAGGTGAGGTCTACCCTAGAACACCTGAAACATTATACTCATGTGTCATAATTGTGTATGCTTTGGCAGAAACCATTATTGAAAAGCTTCCCTTTCTCTTTTACCATCTTAGGTATGGTTCAAGAACCGCCGCGCCAAATGCCGCCAGCAGCAGCAGCAGACCACTGGCCAGCCCAAACCACGCCCCCCCAAGAAGAAGTCTTCTCCACCACAGGAGCTGCCCTCTGATCCTGGCTCAGGCTCTTCTGTGGCTCCGCCGCCAGCCCCATCAGTGGTGGTTCCCAGCTCCAGCGCCCCTGTCGCCACGGCACCTGTGTCTGTATGGAGCCCTACCTCCTTGTCGCCGCTCCCAGATCCCCTGTGTGGCTCGGGAACTCCCTGCATGCAGCGTCCCGCACCCTACCCAATGAGCTACGGCCAGCCGACGTCCTCCTATGGCCAGGGTTATGGTTCGTCACCATACTTTGGCGGCCTCGACTGCAGCCCCTACCTGTCCCCCATGACCTCGCAGCTGTCGGCCAGCGGGGGCGCCCTGTCACCTCTGGCCGTGCCCTCCATGGGAGGCTCCTTGAGCCAGTCGCCCTCGCTTTCCTCGCAGGGCTACGGCGCCACCTCACTGGGCTTCAGCTCCGTCGACTGCCTGGACTACAAGGACCAGCAGGCCTGGAAGCTCAACTTCAGCACCGTGGACTGCCTCGACCACAAGTTCCAGGTGCTGTAGAAGTGGCAGAGAGACGTCGGCTGAGCCCCAAATTGCTTCCTATTGAATGCGTAGTGCACTGCGTAGGGTTTAGAAGAAGCCTTTCATTCATGGCCTATGTAGTGCACTATGTAGGACACAGGGAGCTATTTGAGATTCAACCAGAGAGAGAAAGTGAAGAAAGCGAAGACAGAAGAGAGAGAGGGAGAAGAGTAAGAGTTTCATGGACTGAATCTGAAGGGATTCACACCACAAAGAAAGTGAAAGTAGGTGGCCACAAGTTTCAGGTGCTGTAGAGCAGGGGTTCTCTGCTCCAGTCCTGGGAATACATTATTCCTGCACAGTTAGTTGTTCAGCATTTCCCTTCTCCAACAAACTTGATAAAATTGGCCAGGAGCTGATCAGTTGGGCCAGGTTTTTGGGGCAGGGAATACAACAATCAACGGAATCCCAAAGCGCTCCCTATTGAATGTTTAGTGTGCTGTGTTTGACAAGGTTGCCCAACGTCTGGAGCTATACTGGCAGAATTTGTACCCAGCACTTGAGTTGGGTACCCTAGTCTAGGAATCAAAGCCTTTATCTGATGACTTACATAGTACACTATGTAGGAAGTAGGGAGCCATTGGAGATTCAACTAGTAAGAGAGTGAAGAGCTTGGATTTGCATCCAGAGTATCTTATGGACTAACAGTGAAATGATACGCACCACGAAGAAGGAGAAATAAGGTGGCAACAAGTACCAGGTAATGTAGAACAGTGGGGTTGACTCCAGTCCTGAGGACTCGCTGTTCCTACACAGTTAATGTCCAAGTATTCCCGTGCCCCAAATATGCACAGTCCAGTTATTAAGGACTCTTGATAATTAGCTATTGAATTGGATCAGGGAATACCTCTGAATTGTGCAAGGTCTCTAGGACTTACAGGGCAGAAGGTATTAAGAGTCCCAACTTGTTCTCCCTGTTCTACATGTAGTGCACTGTGTAGCCTTTGTTTTATGGCCTGTGTAGTGCACTACGTAGGGAGTAGAGAGCCATTCAAGATTTAGCTAGCGACAAAAAGAAGAGGGATCGCTAAGGCGAAAACAGGTAGAATCAGAGCCGGGTCATGGTCCAGTGACTTTTATGGACTGAATCGGAAACGATTCACGCTGCAGTGAAGGAGGAACAAGGCAGCCGCTTCTCCGAGGCCCAGATCGAGAGCAAATGGACTCCTCCAGACTCTTGTTCAGTCATCAGTATTATGAACTTACCTCACACACACACTTGTAGACATACTGACGAGGAACTTCCACTCAATCACACGCAAGTCCAGAGAGGAATCTCTTAGCCCAGTGTCTGTCCAGCTGTATTTAACGGCACCGCCGAAATCTTTCTACTTTCTACTTACGTTTGATTTCTTTTAGGAGATTATAGGATTTACTGTGTTGTGCTTTTAGCTTGCTGTTATTGATGTATTGTTCTGTTAAGTTATGCCAGATTGTACCGTGTACTTTTATGCTAGACTGAGTTATCATTAAACTTGACTTGTTGTTGCAAGGCCTCCTGTGGACCTTCTTCTGTATGGGTGACGTTTCTCATATATTGACAGCCTCAAGGCTCTTCTGTAGGACAGTCTAGCACATTTCAAGAGTGTTGTTCCTTGGAGTGTAAGGGACCACATATATTCTGAATTTGTTTCAGTACAATCAGGACAGTCTCAGTTTGATGCCTATTACAAACAAGCTAAAATAAGAAGTGGCTAAAAATGAGCCTTATGTTAACATTTTAACCATTCCATTATAGATCATATACCATCCTAAAAGTCCAAAAAAATCTGTGGCTTTGATTTAACACTAGCCACACGCTAGTCAATGGTATACACTTCCAGCCAAACGTTTTAGTACACTGCTAATCAAATGTTTTAGATCACTACCAGCCAAACGTTTTAGATACACTACCAGCCAAACGTTTTAGATACACTACCAGCCAAACGTTTTAGATACACTACCAGTCAAAGGTTTTAGATACACTACCAGCCAAACGTTTTAGATACACTACCAGTCAAAGGTTTTAGATACACTACCAGCCAAACGTTTTAGATACACTACCAGTCAAACGTTTTAGATACACTACCAGTCAAACATTTTAGATACACTACCAGTCAAACGTTTTAGATACACTACCAGTCAAACGTTTTAGATCACTACCAGTCAAAGGTTTTAGATACACTACCAGCCAAACGTTTTAGATACACTACCAGTCAAACGTTTTAGATACACTACCAGTCAAACATTTTAGATACACTACCAGTCAAACGTTTTAGATACACTACCAGCCAAACGTTTTAGATACACTACCAGTCAAAGGTTTTAGATACACTACCAGCCAAACGTTTTAGATACACTACCAGTCAAACGTTTTAGATACACTACCAGTCAAACATTTTAGATACACTACCAGCCAAACGTTTTAGATACACTACCAGCCACACGTTAGCTCACTACAAGTCAAACACTTTAGTACACTACCATCCAAATGTTTTAGTATACTACCAGCCAAACATTTTAGTACACTACCAGCCAAACGTTTTAGATACACTACCAGTCAAACGTTTTAGATACACTACCAGCCAAACGTTTTAGATACACTACCAGTCAAACGTTTTAGATACACTACCAGTCAAACCTTTTAGATACACTACCAGTCAAACGTTTTAGATACACTACCAGCCAAACGTTTTAGATACACTACCAGTCAAACGTTTTAGATACACTACCAGTCAAACGTTTTAGTACACTACCAGCCAAACATTTTAGTACACTACCAGTCAAACCTTTTAGATACACTACCAGCCAAACATTTTAGTACACTACCAGTCAAACGTTTTAGTACACTACCAGTCAAACCTTTTAGATACACTACCAGCCAAACATTTTAGATACACTACCAGCCAAACGTTTTAGATACACTACCAGTCAAACGTTTTAGATACACTACCAGCCAAACGTTTTAGATACACTACCAGCCAAACCTTTTAGAGCACTACTAAACGTTTTAGTACACTACCAGTCAAACGTTTTAGTACACTACCAGTCAAACCTTTTAGATACACTACCAGCCAAACATTTTAGATACACTACCAGTCAAATGTTTTAGATACACTACCAGTCAAATGTTTTAGATACACTACCAGTCAAACGTTTTAGTACACTACCAGACAAACGTTTTAGATACACTACCAGCCAAACGTTTTAGATACACTACCAGTCAAACGTTTTAGATACACTACCAGTCAAACGTTTTAGTACACTACCAGTCAAATGTTTTTATGCTCTTCTAAAACTTTTGGCCAGTAGTGTACATGCTACCCAATGGTACAACATGAATAAGACATCTACAAACCAACTTTGGAAAAGAAAGAAAATTTGGTCACTCTAGGAGCTCCTGCTACATTATAGGTCCACTATAAATAAATATTATTACTGTAGCCCATCTATTGCTACACTGTTTATCACAGCCCATTAATCACTAGGCACTTTCTGATGACAGGACTGCTGTTGACTTGCTCTTATTATACTATACTGTTTTGCTTCAGAGTGGTCTGTTGCCCGCTCTATGGTCAGAAACTGACCTCTGATGAAGAACTAGAAGATAGGTGACACAAGCAGACAGACTACAGTCTTCCTACTGACGATTTAAAACCTCTGAAACTGTTGGTGACCAGCCGAACAGATATCAACCAGAACCTTAAATCCAAACTGTTGAACGCTGCGGGACAGGTGTCGTGGGGTGGAGGGCCGAGGGAGCACCTGGAGAGACAGACGGCCGTTGTCATGGCCGCCGTCTGGTTGCTATGTTGTCATGACGATGTGTGTGTGAGTGGCCTTGCCTCAGCGACCGGGTGTGTAGGGTTATTTTAGCTGGTGACCCAGAGAGCACCTCAATCTCCTTACCGTCAACCCAACACGAGCCTAAAGCAATTAAAAAGGATTACTTACCCTCTCTCTCTCTCTTCTCTTCCCTTATACCTCTCGCCCTCCCCCGCTCTCTTGCTACCACACTCTCCTTCTGTTCTCCCCACTTTGTTATTCTTTCTCTTCAAGCTTCTAGTAAATTTTAACACTCAACATCCACTTCTCCACGAAAATGGAACCCTTTCAACTCTCAGGGCCCGTAAGCATGTGTTTGTCCAAACAAGTGGTCATCACTCTCATAACCACATGCCTTCAGCATAGTGATTCCTATATAGAACCTACTAAATATATTCTAGCACTTATTAAATAATTTATAGCAGCTGCTAAATGATTTAAAGGAATTGCTTAATCATTTGTAAATGTATAATTTACAGTAGTAAATAACTGATTATAGTTTTGAAAATATGTTGCTTATAGTTAAAAATATAGTGATGTGCAAAGATTTGATGCACTTGGGGATCTTATTAGGTTTAAAAGCAAAAACAAAATTAATTTAAATTAGGATAGATAGATAGATAGATAGATAGATAGATAGATAGATAGATAGATAGATAGATTGCACAAGGTAAATATAGAATATAAATACAGAAAACAAAATAAATATAGAATATATAATATCAAATAAAAACAATATATAGAATATATAAAGTTTGCCAGTGTAAACGTTGTAGACCACTTAAATAAATAGCATTAAAACAATAACTTTTACATACTTACATACATAAGATTGCTGCTGAAGGAACTGAATACATTCTTACAATGTCTGGGGTAACTATTTTAAGGCATGCTTATTAATAACACAAAAGGTATTGTTATTACCAGATTAAGTGTATTTCTGTGATGTGTTAATAAAGTGAATTAGTTATCAGTAAAATAGATAATTAATGTTTGTTGACTGTTGAGTTAATTAATTAATTATGTTTTTTTAGCCAAAAGTCCTTTTTATTAACAAGTCCTTTTGTGACCTGTGAATTAAGCAATATTTACCATGACCAAATGTAATATTTAATGAGAGTAAATGGTTTTATTTCAAACACTTGTTGTTTAGTTTTGTAGATCAACGTGGTTGAAATAATAAAGTGCTGATGTATGGAACTCATGCGCAGACATTCAAAAGCAAGTCAGGTGTGCTGAAAACTGAAAACTTCCTAAAGGTCTTCACCAATGTTAAACATAAGTTCATGGAACTTTTTTAAGCCTTAAGTCAGACATTTAAAAAGTTGTTTATTAACCACTCTGCAAATGAAACCATGATCTTTATTAATGAATTTGTTTGTTATAAACTGTTAAACAAGGACATTAGTTCTCAGACTTCCTCAAAAATATGAAATGAATTACTGTAATTTAACTAAACAAAGTTATTGTAAATTGTATTTACAGTTACTGTAAAATTACAGTATGTAAGTATCCTCAATGTATGAAGCATTGTTGTTTACTTGTTGTGTATCTGTTTATAGTTTTTAATTAACATATAAAGTTCAAGTATTCTTGTAACCGAAAAATTAACATTTGAATTCTTTCAACACATGATTTATAATGGCCAGAAAACCTATGTAACGCACAACACAAGTACATTAAGTTTGCTTACAAATGTCATTTTTCTATTGATTGGGGTATTATTAATTTCTCACTAATAGTTAAGAAATTCTTGAGATGCAGATCTTCACTGAACTTGGTTCTTTAAATTGACAAGATATGATCTACTTCTTTCACAATAAGATATTAATGTTACTTTGTATTTTATTTATGATTATCTTGCTGTTGAACATACACTCATTGATTAAATAAAGGGTTTTAAGCAAACAGCGTAGGTGTCCAAGACTTTTGTTCAGTAATGTAGTTATTTATTTATTAACAAAGGAAACTGAATACTTATTAATTAAAAGTAGTAACTGAGCGATTTATAGAAGTAGCTGAATAATTCATAGTAGTTGATGAATAATTGTTAGCAATTATGAAATAATTTACAGTGGTTACTGAATAATTCAGAGTTGCAACATAATAGTTGATAGTAATTCTTCAACTAAATGTTTTAGTAGCAACTAAATAACTGATAGTAGATACTTTTATAGTAGTAGCAACAGAAAAATGTATAGCTGCTGAATAATTTGTTATTATTCTGAATAATAGATATTAGATACTGAATATTTCATATTACTTTCTGAAATTATATAGTAACAATTTTTAGTAGTTACATTTATATATATTAAGTTATAACAGTTACTCATTAATCTATTACATCAACAAAAGAGTCATTACTAAATAATGTATAATAGTCTTTATAGTTTATTTTACTTTGTAGTAATTACTGAATACTTTATAGCAGTAACTGAATAATTCAGTCTAATAACTAATGTATTTGTATCAGTAAATGATCACAGCGGTTATTGGAAAAATCATAGTAGTAACTGAATAATTAAAGTTATTATAGTACCAGAATTTATAGTAGTTACTAAATACTTTATAGCAGCAATATAATAATTGTAAGTGCTTATTGAATAGTGATTCATAGTAGTTATTACATAATTTATAGAGGTTACTAAATATTCCATTGTAGTTACTAAACAATGTATAGTAGTTACTGAATCATCCATAGTAGTTATTCATTAATTTAAAGTAGTTGCCAAATAATTCATAGTAGTTACTAAATAGCTTATACTCGGCATGTAATAATTTGTAGTAGTTACTGAGTAATTTACTATAACAACACAATAACTAATAATAGTCACTAAACTTTCATAGTAGTTACTGTATATTTTATATTTTTACTGAATTATGCAGGTATCTGAACCATTTACAGCAATTACTGAACAACATATATTGGGTACTCAATCACTTTTAGTAGATGCTGAATAATTAATAAATCAAAAAGAGATTTAAAGTAAGGAATTCATTCCGTATCCATATTATATGTCCACTCAATGGGCTTTATAATGCCCATTTGCCTTATAGATCAACTTTCAACTCCTGGTCCCCCCAGCATGTGCAAAAGGGGTTGAAACTGATTTTTTAAAAACAAACTACTCATTTTTATATGAATTTCACAAAATCTGAATTGACCTTAATTGCTAATGTTTACCAGATTTTTTTTTTCCATCATTTTCTAAGCATTTCTCACAGCCTTAGACATAAATTGTCCTTTGACATCACACTACAGTAACATAAAATTAATATCATGTTTTTTTGTTAAGTATCTTGCATTCAAAGTTTAAGGATCCCCTTATGCAAACTTGCATATGTATATTATTTATAGCTGTTTTTCCATTACCTTATTTACTAGTATCCTTTTTTATTGCTAACAATGCTGGAAGTATCTTATAAAATACAATATTATGATGAAATGGTTTGGTTTTCATTTAGAATAGTTTAATAAAACACCACATGACATTATAAGTCAATCTAGAAACGTTATTAGTATTATAATAAAATACAAAATATTATAATCTGTTACAATCTTTGTTCTCAGTATACGAATGACATATTGATTAAAAGTTAAGATTCATTTCATTAGATATATAGCCAGAAATACAACATTTTTTAAATTATGGACCTTTTGGACCGTTTTAACTTTGAAAGTCAACAGCCTAATACCTGAGGGGACGTTCTGGGTCAAGCTGTAGGACCCCTGTAGTTGTCCATCTAAGAAAGGTTTACAATATA
This sequence comes from Megaleporinus macrocephalus, assembly GCA_021613375.1. Taxonomy (NCBI): domain Eukaryota; kingdom Metazoa; phylum Chordata; class Actinopteri; order Characiformes; family Anostomidae; genus Megaleporinus; species Megaleporinus macrocephalus. Next base: position 5,757,328 of record CM038726.1, read on the forward strand.
TACTTATATATTTTATACTTTGTTTATATCACTGTCACACCACAGGACATTTTAAAATAAAATATAATATAATTAAATAAAACTTTATTGTCCAACCAGAGCAGAAAATGTTCATTTGGTTTCACCAAAATACCACAGAACATAATCAAAATCCTGGAAAAGAAATACTAACGAAAAATGAAAATGCAAGTAAAATAATAATAAATATATTAAAACATACACAGATCTTAATACAGATCAGTGCAATTTGTTTATTTGTTTAATAGCATTAGGAATAATAGCTCCTTTGTAGATCTTTTTAGGAGCGGCCTGAAGGGAGCAGCTCAAACTCCACGTGAAGAGGATACATCGGGTCACTAATTATAACTATTATAACTATTATAACATCTAATGACTTTTGTTGCCAGTCAATTGTTTTCCCTGTCTTCTTAATCATTTTAGCCAGTTCACTCTCACTGTCCATAGCAGACAGAAATACTAAACACCAGAACATTCTCTATCAGGCTGACCGATACCTTTTCCAGGATTTTACTGTGAACCCCGAACTCCTTCAGTTTCCTGATTTGATATAATCTCTGACTGGTGTTCTTATATACACTGTCAACATGGTCTGCAAACTTCAGTTGATGATCCAGTTGTATTCCCAAATACCTGAAACACAGATTGGTTACACTCCTTTGTTATGTTTGCCTTAAATTTGGCATGTTTACCTTAAAATAAAGAACAAAAGAAAACAATCTACACTCTAAACGTAAGACAGTTACCTAAAACATTCTATTTGGCATTGCTGACACAAGTTGATGTCACGTCGCCCACCCAAGTATGAGAACCTTTCATACAGCTACACTATAGATATACATAGATATACAGCTATAGACTGCAGCCCATCTGTTGCAACACAGTTTATCTGCCCCTCGGCACTCTCCAGGTTCAGAGCAGCCCACCACCCAGAAGTAGGGTGAGAATCCGAGTAGAGCGTGACCAAGACTTCGACTGAGGGCTATCAGACTAGAGACAGTTAAAAGTAAAGTTTAGAACAACATTAACAGTTCTATCCTCCTCTATTCCTCTACCTCTATTCCTCTAGATCATTTCATATACAAACTTCAGGCCTTTAACCACCCCACCTCTTTCTCTCTCTCTGTCTCTCTCTTTCTCTCGCTCTCCCTGTCTCGCTCTCTCGACACGCTATCCTTCTCTTTCTCTTTCCTCCCCCTCTCTATCTCTCTTTTTCTCTCTTTCTCTCCCTCCATCCCCCCTGTGCACTCTGAGAGCTTCCTAATCCTGCTTTGACCTGAATACAGTCCAGCAATGTGACCACAGACACACACTGTGTGTAGACCAGTGTGTGTATTTGAGCATATGTGTGTGACTGAAACATCTATCTATCTATCTATCTATCTATCTATCTCTTTGTCTATATATATATATATATATATATATATATATATATATATATATATATATATATATATATATATATATATATATATGTGTGTGTGTGTGTGTGTCTATATGTTTGACTTTATATCTATCTGTTTTTCTGCTTGTCTATCTATCTATCTATCTATCTATCTATCTATCTATATACATATCTTGTCTTTATTTCTATCATGTAATGATGGATGTGTAAACACTTAAAGTCCTTCTATTTCTAAATTTCTAAATTGTAAATTGTAAATTCTGTGTTTAGATAACAGGTGTTTGTCTAGAGTCTCAGTGTAGCATGTCTGTCTGAATGTAACCTGTTTAGATATTTTGTTTGTATGCAGAGGCTAATAAACAAAAGACATGTTTTAAGCAATGTAATGTCATACAGCATCAAACCACATAAACCAGCCTAGTCATTATGTTTTGTTACTGTTACTGACTTGCAGAGATAAAATAATAGAGATAAAACTTAATATAAAAAAATCATACAATAAGGTGTATATATATATATATATATATATATATATATATATATATATATATATATATATATATATATATATATATATATATATTGTAATCACATGATTGAGATAAAATTAGATCAAATTAAAGGTTTTGAAAACTGTAGCAGGTTCATAAGTTCATTGTTCCAGTTTATTAGGACAAAGCACTGCATTCTAACTGCTCTGGGCAGTTTTTGAAAAAGAGCTCCCTCTGTTGGTTGTTTATTATATAACTATGTATACACTTGCCTGCAAATTTGGTAGATAGATAGATAGATAGATAGATAGATAGATAGATAGATAGATAGATAGATAGATCTTTTTATTAATCACACTGGAAATAAAAGTTAGAAATATATAACTAAACACCAGTCCTGAGTAAACAACAACAGATATGACACTTTCCTTTATTAGAAACTTTTGAAAATATTAGACATATTAAAAAATTTTAATCTCCACTAACTGCTTACTTTATCTTATAAGTCTGCTATACAGGTGTAGAGTGTAGAGGTGTAGGTCTGTAGGCTATCAGCCCCCTTTAAAGACACTCCAGTGACCCTGACATGTTCGTGGGGTGGTGGAGTGTGTGGTGCTCAGTCTAAGGGTAAAGGTCTGTTAATAAGCTGATTAAGTGGATCAGATGTGTTGGGAACAGGGAAAGAGTGCTGTGCAGTGGACTTCCAGGACCAGGACTTCCAGGACTTCTCATTGGTAAAAGATTATAAGGAAGACGCCAACCACAGGAAGCCACAACCATTCCAATCAAACCAGGAAATGAAACATCTCACCATTGTCCTCCACTGGAACATCATCTCCTGAGCCCAGTTGTACTCACCTGTTTCTCATATGTGTTCATTTTGTAATGCATTCAAGCTCTGAGTAAAGTACCCTGGTTGTGAGGTCTTGTTTGGTGTAATTGCGACTAACCCAACAGCAGAGTAAGTATACACTGTAAAAAAAATCACTGTAAATTAACAGTAAAATACTGGCATCTTCTGTAATTTATTTTAACAGTATTGTACTGTATATTGAATTACAATAACTGTGTATTTATGGTACTAACCAACTAGCCAGCCAGCAAGCTAGCTAACTAGCTAACACTGTTCAAGCTACTGTTTCTTTGCTAAATTTAGTCACTTAATAAAACAGACCTAACTAACAACATCTTATATCTTAATGGTTTAATAATTATACTGACAAAAACATATCACTGCAAACTTTAGAAGACACAACGTTAACAGCTACCTTTATCTTAAGTTTAAGAACCGATTTATATTATCTTTCTTTTTTTTTTTGAATAAACACAATACAATCTGCCCGGCACATCCTGCACTTAAATGAGTAGAAGCAGTTTGGACAGTTTAATGAAAAAAAGAGTTATCATTAAAAAAACATTAGTCTATGATTTTGATGGATAGTAATTGGACTGTAAAGGGATAATAGTGCATATTTCAAAAGGTTAACAGAAAATATTGTATTATGCTGATAAATTACAGTTATTTGCTGTTATTGGGCAACTGATTATGCATTACTGTTAATTTACATATGCTGTGTGATTATTTGACAGTATTTTACAATTATTATAAAAAAACAGTAAGATGTATATCCACAGTATAAGGAACAGTAAATTTACAGAAATTCATTACAGTGTAACTTATTTTTTTGTTGTATTGCTATTAAATTTGAGTCTATTTGATTCATTTACATACAAAGCTGCAATTCAAATGTGCATTAAAAATTATATTTTTATTATCTGTACAATCTCAAATAAATAGTATATAAAATTGAGTAAAAATGAAGTAAAATATAATTCATTATATTATCAAGGAAACGGGTATTTCGGTATTTCCAAAAGATTTTACAAGAGAGGACAAAAACCATCTTCACATTCAATGTAAGTCAATGGAACCAAATTTTTTTTCCAAGCCTTTTTGAAGCATTTCTATTGGTCCGTCTATCATGAAATTTCCACATGATGTAAACGGCAGCTGCTGCGTTCTAAAGAGATACAAGCTTTTCTTTGGACAGCGATGATATTATTGTTTAAAAAAACCTTCATCAACCATTTTACCTTTAATTAATGCCGGAAAATGATCACAATGAACAAAGTATACAGAGAAACAGACTAGAGCATCTCTAATTCATGTTTGGACGGGAAACTTCACAGAGACAGGACCCTGGTCGCCCGGCAGAGGAATCAAACCCAGTCCCTAGAGATTTAATGTCTTGGCCAGTTCCTTCTTACAGAAAACATGACAGCCAGGTGTTCAGTGAGGGGGAATGCAGTTCCCTCAGAGCTGGAGGGCTTCAGTTACCACAAAACAGAGGAGAAGGTGAAAACATCATATCATCACCATGCAGTGAAAAACAAGCATCTCTGGAATGGGACCTTTACAGGAGAGGACAAAAACTGTCTTCACTTTCAATCTAAGGGAATGGAACCAGAATTTTTACCAAGCTAATTTAAAGCATTTCTATTGGTCTGTTCATCATAAAACTTTCAAACAATGTAGACAGCAACTGTCGGGTTTGAATGATGTAGGAAAAACAATGGACAAAGATGGAGATGCATTCTTTGGACAACAACAATACACAAAATACTCTACAGTGAGGTATACAGCAACAAATGTACATTCCAAGCTACAAGCCACACCGTTAACTGAACAGGCCCATGAGAGTCTAAGAGTGGACAAGCCATCGAAAAGTATGGAGCATGTATCTCCATTTTTAATGAGTTTCATTTTTCGTCAGTATCGTTTATTCATGGCAGCTGCCGTTTACACTGTGTGAAAGTTTCATGATGAACAGACCAATAGAAATGCTCCAAATTAGCTTGTAAAAAGTTCTGGTTCCATTGACTTCCACTGAAAGTGAAGACCTCTCCTGTAAAGGTGCCACTAACATTTATTTCATGCCTTTTCCCACACGAGTGTTTACGACGTTGAACATCTGCTGAAGCCCATTACGTAAGAGTCAGGACGAGTTGAGACAAAGCGTTACTGGGCTGGTTAACTGCCGGAGGGTTGGGGGTTCATACCGACGCTGAAGAAGAAGCAGAACACACAGGATTCTTCAGTCAGTCCTCAGGTTTAGGTTTAGGTTCAGAGATTCACGTTGCTGTACAGGCTAAGGATGGACACCAGTTTGTATGTGAGACTGATGTTAGTCTCTCAGGTTCTGCTGCTGATGGTGGTGCAGAGCTGCTGGGGGCTCTCGTGTTTGCACTGTTCCATGGTTAGATGTCCAGAAGAGCTACAGTGTCCGGGGGGGAAAGTGCTGGAGCCCTGCAGATGCTGCTTCGAGTGCGCCAAACAGAAGGGCGAGGTTTGCGGTGGTCCTTTTGACAATTCCGGAACATGTGACGAGGGGCTGCATTGTGTAAGAAGTGGACCCCGTTCCTACAGCGAGGGAGAGTGCAAAGGTCTGTATGGGCATCATCGTCAACAATCAACATGCATATATATATATATATATATATATATATATATATATATATATATATATATATATATATATATATATATATATATATATATATATATCACAGCCTTATACATCATTGCTACCGAAAAAAAGTTGTATCCTCAAACTTTTCAGGCCAACGTAAAATATTTCAATAGAGACTTCACTTGTTTGAAATGAAATTGATTTTTTTAAATGAAATTTTCACTTGTTTTCAAATTATTTCAAAATATAATATTTAACAAAAATGGAGATACATGATTTTGATATGACAATGATATTTTATTTTGTAAGTATTTTATAATACATGAATTCATAGAAATGACTATTGTGTATGTACAATTTAACGATTTAACTGTTTAATTAGATTTACACATCATTGTTGGCTTTAAAAAACGTTCAGTTTTTGTCAATGTTTTTGTTTCTATTCGTTGTTTTTTTGCATATTTAGCTTATCAAATGCTTTTGGTCTTCAGCTTTTTATCTGTTTTACTAATTTGCAGTGCAGTAGTGTTACTGATTGGCCTGTTCTCTCCCTGTGTTCTCGTTTTCCTTAAAACAACACCTGGTTCTTCTGTTGTGACCATCATGCCAATTTAATCACCAACCGATTTCCGTCTTCAGAAAAGATGAATGGTAAGTACTGTGTACTGGTTTTAACTTGGCCTCTGTCAAGTTCAATAATGAAATTTAGCTTCTAAGCTACATAACTGCTGATACAACTTCATTACTCTATTAGCTTGCTAAGCTAGTCAATTTTAGTATTTAGTTAAGTCTCTAAGCTACATGACTGCTAATATGACTTCATAATCATTCCATGCAATTTCATCATCAACCCGATTCCGTCTTAAGAAGAGACGAATGGTAAGTACTGAGTATTGGTTTTAACATGGCCTCTGTGTTTCCCAGTCACCATCTTTCGGGCTGTTTTATTACTTTTTTTATTAGCTCGAGTAATGTGTTTTAGATGGACCCTCAGACGGACAACAGACCCATTAAACACAGGTGTTGAGCAGAAATCATTGGGCAGGTAGTTCCCATGTCATACATGAACATATGGTGGACAAAGCTGTACATAAATAATATCAGTAACAGATTTAAAAGCTATTGCATCAAGTTTACAAGTTTGAGGACTGTTTTAATGTAACAACACCCCCCCCAGCCCCGCCCCCAAATCAGTTTTTCATTTCATTCCCCAAGAGACTTTATTTTTGAAAGAGATCATATCTAAAAACAACATTTAAGTATGGCTAAAATAAATATCTGTCTTAGTGTAAAAGTCAGCATTCTCTGATTTGACGTGAACGGTTAGCAGCCATGGTGTTATGTATACAGATGGGTGTCCACAAAGGACAAACTGGGGAATACCAATGGGCCCGCTTGTGAATTGCACTCGAAAAGCCAACAATACCATAAAAGAAACAGCAGAATATGTATTCTTCAGATATTTACGCTTTATTTTCTCAGATGGTGGACCCCTGGATGACTTCATTATTCTGCTAGCTTGCTAAGCTAGTCAGGTTCAGTCATGAAGTTCAGTCTCTAAGCTACATGACTGCTAATATGACTTCATTACTCTGCAAGCATGCTAAGCTAGCCAAGTTCAATAATAAGGTTAGGTCTCAAAACTACAAACTGCTGACACAACTTCATTACTCTGATAGCATGCTAAGCTATGAGAGTACAGTAATTAAGTTCAGTCTGTAAGCTACATAACTGCTGATACATCATTCTTTTGCTAGCTTGTAAAGCTAGCTGAATACAATAATGAAGTTTAGTCTCAAAAGTACACAACTGCTGATACAACTTCATTACTCTGATAGCATGCTAAGCTAGCTGAGTACAATAATGAAGTTCAGTCTCAAAACTACACAACTGCTGAAACAACTTCATTACTCTGATAGCATGCTAAGCTAGCTGAGTACAATAATGAAGTTCAGTCTCAAAACTACACAACTGCTGAAACAACTTCATTACTCTGATAGCATGCTAAGCTAGCTGAGTACAATAATGAAGTTCAGTCTCAAAAGTACACAACTGCTGAAACAACTTCATTACTCTGCTAGCTTTCGAAGCTAGTCAAGTACAGTAATGAAGTTCAGTCTCTATGCTACATAACCAGTGCTTAATTTGTGCTGGATCTTGCAGGAACAAGATCCAGCACCTCTCATATTTCAGGTACCTGTGTTCCAGAACTTATTTATGTGGATCCACCACCTCTTTGACATCTTTTTTTTTGTAGGACACCAAAAGCTATTCAACCAGTGGTATCTCTGAGATTTTATGGTTGCAGCTCCTTACTGCATTCATTAAAGCTAGGATTATTTTATTGTATAGATGGACACTTGAAGCACTGTTGTGTCTATGTGGTCCAGGACCTTTTCCATCACTGCCACTTGCTGGATCACCCCACCTTTAGCGTTCCATTACCTGGTGTTTTACAAATTAAGCACTGTACATAACTGCTGATAAAACATCCTTATTCTACTAGCTTGCTAAACTAGTCAGGTACAGTAATGAAGTTCAGTTTCTATGCTACATAACTGCTGATACAATATTATTCTACTAGCTTGTTAAGCTAGCTGAGTACAGTAATGAAGTTCAGTTCTCAAAACTACACAACTGCTGATACAACTTTATTATTCTGTTAGCATGCTAAGCTAGTCAATTTCAGTAATAAAATTTAGCCTCTAAGGTACATGACTGCTATTATGACTTAATTACAGTACAAGCTTGCTAAGATTGCTAAGCTATCAAAGTTCAGTAATGAAATTAAGTGCACACCGATGGGGAGGTTCTTCATGGCTCTACTTTGGGAGCTATTTAGTTCTGGATACAACTCCATTATTTACTCTGTCAACTTGCTACTTAGCAATAAAGAAAGACACTACACAAACATTGATTTCCTTTACATTATGTTCAAACTTCTCAAAATAAAAAAAGTTTAACACTGCTATACTTATATTATCTCAACCCGCTGACGGTGAGTAAACCGCTCTGGGCTGTTGAGTGGCCACTGGTGAACTGGCAGCATAATGGGAGTGTAATTTTTACCCATACCAGTCATAAACCCCTCTCCTTTAGCCCACCTCCCATTGCTGGTGGACAGTCTATATCTATAGCTTACCTGAAAGACAATTAAACCTTTTCTCTTACAGAGACCACCACCAAACGTCCTGAAACGACCACACGTGACAGAGAGCTTGGTAAGTTGTTGACTTTCTAATCAAAGCTCAGTATTAATTATTTCCTGGAATCAAAGAATTGTCTCTCTATGGTAAACATTTGATGGCCAAACCCCAGAAACTTCACAGTGTCTGATCATAAACAGGGGACAGGCTTCCATGACACGAGAGCTGAGACAGTTGTCCTTGGCTGCCTCCTTGAGACGCAGCTTATATCTGGTCAACTGACAATCAATGAATGGAGTCGAGGGCTTATAGCTTATGCAGCAGCAGAAGGCCTACAGTTGTGCTTTTACACTTTTGTAGAGGATCTATAAGTTTAGGTAGATCTCATAAAGCAGACAGTGAGTGGAAGTACAAGGTAGGAGTTTCTGAAAAAGTGAATGATGGGCGTGTGTCTATGTATAAGTTTATAATGTGTGTTGTTCTACACCCAAAGCTGAACATATGCAGACAGTTAGTTGTCTATTAGCGTTTTTACCCAAATAGGTCCCTTTCATAGTGGATTTGAAGGATGTGATGATATTTTATTGTTATTATCAGAAATATTTTTTTACATTAAAACTAACTGTCAGTCGGGTGCACTATGTTGTAAGTTCAACCCTCTAGCCAGAACCGAAATGCATACAGTCACTGTCCAAAAAAAAAAATGTGTTTCCAAAATTGACAACTTTATAGACGAGGCCAAAAACAGTCTTTACTTTCAATGTAGGTCAATGAACCAGAAATTTCTGCACATCATTGTTGCATTGTTGCTATTAAATATAGCAACATATTTACCCCTTTTGTGGATACTTTCAATGTAAGTCAAAGGAACCAGACCTCCCTCAAAGCTATTTTGGAGCATCTCTACTGGTCTTTTATTTTATGTAAAAAAAGAATATCACAGAATATAAAGGACAGATGTTCAAATTTTATATCTATCTATCAATATATCTATATATCTATACATACATTACTTTAAAGACCTATATATATATATATATATATATATATATATATATATATATATATATATATATATATACACACACACAACTGTTCTAAAACATTTAGCTGGTAGTGTATAAAAATGTTTGGCTCATAGTGTACTAAAACTTTGACTGGTAGTATACATATATAGTATATATATATATATACATAGGTCTTTAAAGTAATGTATGTTCTATGTTAGTTAATAGGCTGATGTATTTATTATATGTTCTAGAACTGAATCTTCCTAAATGCTTTACTCATGTAAAGAATTTCAGAAATTACTTTAGAAGTGTATGTGAGAGTTTTTTCCTGTTCATTTTTGTGTTTCCTGAAGATTTCATTGAATGGCTGAAATCAATGAAGGTGCGCCTAAACTGAGGAGGTTGTGGGAGTTCTACTAGGAGGAGAAGGAGATGCAGATGATTCGCGTTATCTCTCCAAACAAAAACTTTCCTTTTCCATTTATCAACAGTACAATGCATTATTGATTGTCTGAGCCGAATTGTGTATTCTATTAATTAAAACTTGCGCTGCAACTGTTTATTAGAAATGCATGTGCACCTGCAGCATTTGCATAGTTTTGATCTTTATTTTAATATTAATAATTTTTTTTCAGCTCATAAAAACAGAAACGCTTTGTTGTCTACTCTAACATCTTCAATGTGAATGTCCTGATGACTCAATTAAGCTAATAAATAAAAAACAATTATCAGCTACAATTCACTTTCATTAATAAGTAGGTGGTAATGTTTATGTTGACCAATCCCAGCATCATCGAGCAAAGGTTGCCAGTCCGTTGCACACCAACAGGCAATTTAGAGTGACCTATAAACCTAACATGCATGTCTTTTGAATGATGTAATATTTTATTAATGTAATGTTGGACCATTTCTTATAGTTCATATTCTATAAACATTGATATTCAACATTTATTGATATAAAACATATTTCCAAAAGAGGGACTACATATGACAACATATAATGAAGTGCAGATCATGTAAGGCCTACATTCATCTGAAAATAATAGTTTTATGAATTTTTGAAAAATATGTGCCCATTTGGAGTTTAATGCCAGGAACACATTCTAAAAAGGTGGGGCAGGACAGTCAAATATCATCCCAGATTTCAGCCAATTAACAGTTCGGGGTCTGGACCAAATGTAGCTAATGTTTTCAGTGGGGGACCGGCCTGGACTGCTACTAAGGGCTGTTGAAATACATGAAGGGTGTGGTTTATTGTCTTGAGGCAGCAACACTCGATGCTCCAAAAACTCATATATATTGTTCAGCATTGATGGAGCTTCACTTCAGATGTGTAGGGGTAGCATTAGTGGGTGTCTTGGAATAACCTTCCAGTCAGTGTTCAGGACTCAGATACAGCCTCGGTTTTAAGCCCAGGCTGAAAATACTGCTTGTTTAGTCGAGCCTTTGGTAATTAGTTTGTCCGTTAGATAACAGGTGCAAGATCTGGGGTCACTGAAAGAAAAGTGTTATGGTAACTGAGGATTGTTGGTGCTGTCGTTCCTATAAGCTCACTTAAGTTAGTTGAGCCCTCATGTTTTTGTCACCTTCTAGCTCTCTTTTGATGTTATACTATAATAGCCAGGCATGTGGCTTCATGCGATATTCATTCTAGAAACAACACGGTAATCAATAACACCACACTAAAGACTCAGCACCACAGCAAGGTACATCCCACAGCTCTCAGTTTTACATAGACTAAAAGACCTGATTGATGGTCCTCAAGAGTGGCTTGGTTTGTGTCTACAAAAGACAATATCTGATGCCCCAGTGGACCATACAGCACCACTACCAGCTCTCAGTTGCTTGATGGTCTGGGAAACAGGCTTCTTGTCCAATACAGATCAACAGAAATTCAGAAGAGAATCATTAACTTACCGCACCGTCTGCTGGATCTGACTGAATAACACCATATCCAGCCAAGAGAGCTTCCATCCATAAAGACCTGCCAAACACCTAATCCAAGTTCACTAGCAGTGAAATATTTTTACTACTGCCCACTCATATAATAATATAAAGATAGGATATCTGAAATAATAAAGAACACACATATAGACACACATATATGTGTCTATATATATTTGTCTACTAAAGGTTCATGAGATGCACCTCTGACCTATGGTTGAGAGCTGTTTGACCATTGATTGATCTAAACCTTCACACATTCCTCTTCATAACTAAAAGCTAAGATTCACCTGATAACAATTTATTCAATTCAGGATAAATTTCCAAAATGTACCAAAAAATCTTTTTATGAGAGATTATGACAACATGTTCAGCACTTTTGCATGTAATGACCTAGACAATGATCTAAAGCCTAAATGTTTTGGAAGGTAAGACAATTTAACAGACAATCAGAGTAGAACACATTTTGATAAACGTGACATTGATAATGCAAATAATTGTACATGAGCATTTGCTTGAATGTACAAAAGCATTTGCAAAATGTGAAACACAACGACAAATGCTATTATGATGTGCAAATTTGACAAGGAGATGTGAAGATTGAATGAATAGTTTTGAGAAAACTGTGTCACTGTGCAATGAAAAAAGAAGCATCTCTGGAACGGCACCTTGACAGGAGAAGACAAGATCTTCACTTTCAATGTGAGTCAATAGACCAGAATTTTTGCAAGCTATTTTAGAGCCTTTATTTTGGTCCAATCATCATGAGCTGTTTGCAAAACTCTCAACTTGTACTAGACTTTGCACAACTGCCGCAGAATGAAGTGTTGGCGATGCTTGTCAGATGTCAGGACGAGATAAGGGGCTGTACGTGTGGAGCTTGATTCTTGCCAAGTCACACCATGGTAACGGGGGCTCTTGTGCCACCTCATCATCCACATACATAGAGTGCAATTGCTGCTGAGGTATTCTCAGCTTGGGTCAGAGTTGGTCTCTCACAGCTCTCTCATGTGTGTGTCTGCTATGCCTCCGGCTGGTCTTGTAGAATTTCCACCACAACTATAAAGTGAGTTATACAGCAACAGATCTTCATCACAAGCTACAAGCCACACAGTTAACTGTACAGGTCCATGAGAGTGTAACATATCACTCACAGGCAAATCCGTAGGCGAGCGCTGCTAGTACGTCCGAATACTTAGTAGTGAAATCAGTAGGCGAGCGCGGCTAGTACGTCCGAATACTTAGTAGTGAAATCAGTAGGCGAGCGCGGCTAGTACGTCCGAATACTCAGTAGTAAATCAGTAGACGAGCGCGGCTAGTACGTCCGAATACTCAGTAGTAAATCAGTAGACGAGCGCGGCTAGTATGTCTGAATACTCAGTAGTAAATCAGTAGGCGAGCGCGGCTAGTATGTCTGAATACTCAGTAGTAAATCAGTAGACGAGCGCGGCTAGTATGTCTGAATACTCAGTAGTAAATCAGTAGGCGAGCGCGGCTAGTATGTCTGAATACTCAGTGGTGAAATCAGTAGGCGAGTGCGGCTAGTATGTCTGAATACTCAGTAGGTATTGAGTAGTAGGTGAACGATACCCGAACGACCTCCTGAATCGATTTTTATGCATGTGAACACAGCACACTGCGCTATCCCATGATTCACTTGGAGTCGTGGATGAATTCAGAGTGGAGTAAATAAACGGTGTAAAGCTGAACGTCGGCTGTGTGTACGTAGCTACGACTACTGAACTGCTACAGAAGTTAGCGCTACTGCTGAGATAAACAATGATTACATTCCTCCTGTTTCATCTTCTCTGATCTACAGCTCCACACCATCTGATACATAGTCAGATAAAAACTCAGATCAGAGTCACTAAAAGATCTAAATCTGTCAGTAAACGAGCTTTTAAATGAATAGCAGGACTTTTACGCTGGTGGTCTGACGACTTGCGTCACAGGACGCTGGTAATATGGTGGATGTAGTACGTCTGAGCTTGTGTGGCTACTAAACCTCACCTACTGAAATTACCTACTTGTTCGACGCTCGAGCAGAACGTACTGACTCTAATCTAGTACCTACTGACTAGTAGGAGATTTTGGACGCACCTCCAGAGGGTCTACATAGACAGCATTTTACGTCATAGTATGCACTCCCGACATGTAGTCTGTCCCAATTCTTAAACACGCTGTCTACTGAGAAACCTTATTTTGGCCTGTGTTAGCATCGAACTCTTCCTCAGCCGCTAAGACAATCCCATCATGCAACGCAGGCTAATTTAGGAGCAGTGAAGTGGTTTTAAAATGTGAGTTATTTTGATTCTCTCTGGAGTTTTAATGTGTTTCTGGTCATATAATCACACAAAACAGTATTTTATTATCAACTCTGTAACGAGTCCTTCACCATTTACACTTTTATACTCCACACATTAGCATTTATGCTAGCGGATTTTTAAGCCTCGGGCTATTGTTTTGGATGCCGGCCGGTAGCTTAGCAACCAGCTAAACCACCGGTGTCGTGCTGCAGTGGGCGGGAACAAGCTGTGACGCAGTCTCTCTCTAACTAGAGCGTCTCAGTAATCTGTTTTATGAGGAGAGATGAGGAGAGAACGCTGCTACTTACACAGCTTCTACCTAGACAGCCTACTTACACACTCACTAGGATTTGAGACAGACCCCTGCTGAACGTAACACGACACAGGTGGAGGGCAGAGACACGGAGCAAGTGGGGAAACATAAACAAAGACCACTTGGGATGGAAGGAAGGGCAGACAGGATCCTTACGGAGAGTCTGAGAGCGGACAAGCCTTCAAAGAGTATGGAGCACATGAACAGTCTTGTGTGAAAGATGGTCGCTGTCCAAAGATAAAAACGTCTATTCCATTTCTGACGATTTTCATTTTTTCCAGTCGTTTATTCACGACAGCTGCCGTTTTCATTGTTTGAAAGTTTCATGATGAACAGACCAATAGAAGTGCTCATAATTAGCTTGGAAAAAATTCTGGTTCCATGGTCTTACATTGAAAGTAAAGACAAGTGTTTTTTTTTCTTTGGACAGAAACGATCCATACTAAAAGAAAAATATGAGTATATCAATAAATCAGCAAATTAATTTCACTCCTTTTGAGAACATCTGCTGAAGCCCATTACGTAAGAGTTGGGAGGAGACAGAGCGTTACTGGGTTGGTTCACAGCCGGAGGGTTGGAGGTTCATACCGACGCTGAAGAAGAAGCAGAACACACAGGATTCTTCAGTCAGTCCTCAGGTTTAGGTTTAGGTTCAGAGAACTCCAGAATGTATGTGAAACTGATGTTAGTCTCCCAGGTTCTGCTGCTGATGGTGGTGCAGAGCTGCTGGGGGCTCAGCTGTGTGGACTGTTCCAGGAGAACATGTCCAGACGTGCTACAGTGTCCAGGGGGGAACGTGCTGGAGCCCTGCGGATGCTGCTACAAGTGCGCCAAACAGGTGGGCGAGGTTTGCGGTGGTCCGTTTGGCCTTTCCGGGGAGTGTGACAAGGGGCTGCAGTGTGTGAGAAGTAGATCCCGTTACTACAGTGAGGGAGTGTGCAAAGGTCAGTATGGGCAGCATCTTCAACCATCAATCAATATATATATATGTGTGTGTGTGTGTGTGTGTGTGTGTGTGTGTGTGTGTATACATATATACAAATTCACACTTGTTTGTCATCTATCCATACATCCAAGCTGGCATTTCAATGTTGAATCAACATTAATGTTATGGTTGAATCAACGTTGGATTTGGTGTTGATTTTGAAAAATGAATCAATATCTTTCAACCTTGAATAAACCATAGCTCACATTTGTGATACTCAAAACTGTGAGGGAGAGGAAAAAATACTGTATGCTATGATGAAAAATGAACAACTGCATTGTTTTATTCTGTACATGTTTAAATGCTATGAAGTGCTTCAAAGGGCATTATGTTGATTCAATGTTAACATTTCAAAACAATTTTTCATTTTATTCCCCAAAAGACTTTATTTTTGCCAAAGATCACATCTAAAAACAGTATTTAAGTATGGCTAAAATATGGAGCCCTGCAGTTGCTGCTATGGTGAAAGGTTATGTATACAGGTGGATGTGCACAAAGGACAAACTGGGGAAAATACCAGTCATCCCGCTTGTGAACTGCAATCGGAAAGCCAACAATACCATCAAAGAAATAGCAGAATATGTATTCTTCAGATATCCACATTTTCTTCTATGGTCAACTTGCTACTTAAATAATAACACTACACGTTGATTTCCTTTACATTATGTTCAAACTTCTCTACATTTTTTAAGCTAAGCCTACTCCTCCCCTTGAGTGAACACTCGTGTAATGTAGGTGTGGCCCATTTGCAAGTGGTCAGTCAAAGTTGCAAAGAGGGCATAATAAAGAGGTGTTGAACTGGCAGCCTAGTGTAGCACTGGGAGTGTAATTTCTACACGTACCAGTCAGCAAATCCCCCCAAATACTGGTGGATAGTTATTTATCTATATCTATAGCTTATCTGAAAGACCAATTAAACCTTTTCTTTTACAGAGACCACATACTGAAACAACCACACATGACAGAGAGAGCATGGTAAGTTGTTGACTTTCTAATTAAAGCTCAGTGATACATAGCATACAGTCGCTGTGCATTGAAAAACAAGTACCTCCAAAATTGCAACTTTACAGGAGAGGACAAAAACCTACTTTACTTTCAATGCAAGTCAATGGAACCAGAATTGTTTCCAAGCTATTTTGGAACATTTCTATTGGTCCATTCATCATGAAATTCACACAATGTAAATGACTATTGGCGTGTTCGAATGATGTAGAAAAATCGACAAAAATGGAGACATGTTTTTCATTGGACAGCGACGATATATATATATATATATATATATATATATGTGGCTTGAAAGTAGAAAATGTATACTGTTCTATGTTAATTAATTGGCTGATGTATTTATTATATATTCTGAAACTGACTGGATCGAAAGTTCAGTATGTTCCCAAACCTACTAATGTAAAGAATTTCAGAATTTACTTTTAAGTTTATGTGAGAGTTCTTCCCTGGTATTTTTTTGTGTTTCCTAAAGAATTAATCAAATGGCTGAACTCCATGAAGGTGCTCATAAACTGAGGAGGCTGTGAATGTTCTACCAGGAGAAGAAGGAGATGCAGATGATTCAAATGAGCTCCATAAATTAGAAAACTTTATTAGAAAAGAGTGACCTAACATGCATGTCTTTTGGATGATGTAACTTAATATAATTGAATTTTATTTAATGTAATGTAATGTTGGACCATTTCTTAAAGACCATGTTCAATAAACTTTGATATACAACTAACTTTCCAATACATGGAAAATATTTCACAACATGCCAAGTTTCATGAGTTTTTGAAAAATATTGTCACATCATGTCTGTGTTCTTGTTTACCTCGTCCTGTCAATGCCATGTGCGTCTGTCTTTGTTTTCATTCTCCTGCCCCAAGGCATGCATATCTCTTCTTGTCATGTTCTCCATGTGTAGGTGCTGACTCATGCAGCCCTCATGTTTTGTAACGTTCTAGCTTCTGCCTTCTAGTTCTTCTAGCTCTTCTAGTTCTTCTAGCTGATGTTAAACTATAATCTCCAGGCCTGCACTCTATTAACACCATATACCGTTCTCAGTCATGCCAAGCATAATTAACTTTTTGAGTTGAGCTTAACGACTGCCCATCCTGTGTGGTCTGAAACTGAACAACTGCCCATCCTGTGTGGTCTGATTGCTTGACCTGTTGCCCCTGTTAGCCTGCCTTCTGAAGCAGTTTGCCCACAATGGATTTCCTGCTGTCCAGTGCTTTGTGGAAAGGTTTGCTTGCCTGGTGCTTTCCTTCTGTAGATCATGCTTGCTTACTCAATCACAGACTCCTGCTTAGGCAAACTAATCAGTCAGATGTCAGATGTACAAGAGCGTCTTTGGTAAAAACTAGGTATAGATGTTATGGTCTTCCCCATCAGTGCCCACCATTACATACATCAAACATCTTTCCCTGAGAGACACAACCCTGACATCTTTCCCTGAGAGACACAACCCTGACATCTTTCCCTGAGAGAAACAACCCTGACATCTTTCCCTGAGAGAAACAACCCTGACATCTGTCCCTGAGAATGACAATCCTGACTCCTTTCCCTGAGAGACACAACCCTGACATCTGTCCCTGAGAATGACAATCCTGACTCCTTTCCCTGAGAGACACAACCTTGACATCTTTCCCTGAGAGACACAACCCCGACTTCCTTCCCTGAGAGACACAACCCCGACTTCCTTCCCTGAGAGACACAACCCGACTTCTTTCCCTGAGAGACACAACCCTGACTTCTTTCCCTGAGAGACACAACTCTGACTCCTTTCCCTGAGAGACACAACCCTGACATCTTTCCCTGAGAGACACAACCCTGACATCTTTCCCTGAGAGACACAACCCTGACATCTTTCCCTGAGAGACACAACCCTGACTTCTTTCCTTGAGAGACACAATCCTGACTTCTTTCCCTGAGAGACACAACCCTGACATCTTTCCCTGAGAGACACAACCCTGACTCCTTTCCCTGAGAGACACAATCCTGACATCTTTCCCTGAGAGACACAACCCTGACATCTGTCCCTGAGAGACACAACCCTGACATCTTTCCCTGAGAGACACAACCCTGACTTCTTTCCCTGAGAGACACAACCCTGACTTCTTTCCCTGAGAGACACAACCCTGACATCTTTCCCTGAGAGACACAATCCTGACTCCTTTCCCTGAGAGACACAACCCGTTCCTATCTCCTTACCCCGTTCCACTCCTGCCAGTGTTCCCCGTCCTGTCAGTGTTCCCTATACTACTCCTTTCCTGTTCTTTTTCTGGATTTGTATTCGTCCCAGTCACTGTGTATGTTCAAATCCCTGTCTGTGTTCCCATTCCTGTTCCTTTAGGTTTTCCTGTAGCTGTTCCTATCAGTCATCGTTGTTCTTGTCCAGTCTCCTGTCATGTCTCCTGTTACACTTTTAGAAGTTCCTTTACTGTGCAAGATGCTTGGCATGCGGTTACTGAAACTAGTCGGGCAAGTAAATCCAGCTGAAGCTTAACTTAGAAATGTCCTGGGGCATTTCTTAAACCTTTTGTTGCACATTCATAAAAGACATTACTTAAAAACAAGATCGAAGATTAAAAAGCTGTTTGTTGATGAAATAGTGCCATTCATGTCAATACTGCTGTTTATAAAGACTTCAAATTTAATCTCTGTCCAAATTAACCACTACATCTCTGAACAAAACTATTGAGGATCGAAAGACAGGTGTGCACACCGCTCGAGGCTGGTGAAGCATTATTGGGGGTAAGCCCAGAAAACGCCCCTGACTGAAACTATGCACTAAGCACAAGGAGTCTTACTTACAGTCATATGTTCCTCAAGGTTCTGGCGTTCGCACTTCATTTTCACCATCTGCACTAGGATGTACCTAAATCGCGGCCTGATCACCCAGTTTCTGGTGGTCCTACTTGTAAGCGGTGGCTGGACACTCTCATGCTTGCCGTGTTCTGAAGCTCCTCCCTGCCCGGAGCTCCAGTGTCCAGGTGGAAAGGTTCTTGGTCCCTGCGGCTGCTGTCATGAATGTGCTAAACAACTGAAGGAGGATTGCGGGGGCCCTTTTGAGACACTCGGGACCTGCGATGAGGGGCTTCAGTGTATAATCAACTCTACAAATATATTTGCTGCTGGAGTTTGTGAAGGTATGTAGGCTTATATGTATACTGTATATATATATATATATATATATATATATATATATATATATATATATATATATATATATATATATATACACATACACACACTACAGCTCAAAAGTCACTTCAGAATTTTATTTCATGCAATTTTTATGCAATTCTCCATTGTCCATTTCACAATTAATGTAAGTGTATCAGATGATTTTTAAAGAATAAAAATGTTTGTATTAAAGTCTATTTTTGTATAGAGGCTTATTTTACATATAGTTCTATTATCAGTAATCCTCAGTCCTCTGTCTAAATCTCCTGGTACGGCCGCCAATCCAAGTTAAGGATGTTATTGGACTAATTGGTTGTTAGGACACTCTTGCTCAATTGTGATGCACAGCTGAAAAACATTCTACTAATAAGTGAGTATAAAAGGGAACAACATTCTAGGTTAGTTTAGTATCTGAAGATCAGCAGTTGATGGCTTGCTGACCGACTCACAATGACCAGAAAGAAACAACTTTCTTTAGAGACCCGTCAGTCCATTGTTGTGTTAAGGAAGAAGATACTCCATTAAAACAAGAACATTTCACTGTGATCCCAAACTTTTGAGCGGTAGTGTATTTGTATATATATATAAAACAGATATTGTTCAAGGTCTTCAGATCTTTTCTGTGTTTTCTTTCTGGGTTAAACACTCCAAATTAAATAAATGGCATCTGTGTTTTTGTTCTTTCAACATCGATATCACATCCTCATCCTCCCATCAACCGGATTCACACCCAGCGGTGAATGGTAAGCCTGTCTATCTGAATGTGTTCAGTATATATCAGTACAGTATGTACTGTATGTGTATAATTGTTGTAGTGCTGAAAGTCTCATGCTTCACTTGTGCGTCATGCATAAAGCTTCTGTTCACTCCTGTAGAACTTCCTGATAGGTCAGGGTGGAGAACTGACATGTAGAGCTTCTTGTTTGCCTACTGAGCTCCTTACCACAACTATCCCGTCACATATTTCCATTCAAGCCTTTAAAAGGTGTAGTAAACGCTTTCAGCACAAGAAAGAGACTGGTGTCAAGCTACAACCGAAGAGGAGGAGCTACATGCTTTAACTCATTAGTACACTGCCAAGAAGGTGAGGTACGGTGGTCGAGAAGACCCAACGCACTACATTTCACGAACGCGCTGCTAAACCGCCCTCAACACAACGGAAGTGTTTCTGGAGGACACTTAAAGGACGTGGGACCACATACAGCGACGCAATGTAAACAGAACCACGCGGAGCCGTGGTAGCATCTAATAGTGATGGGTAAATGATACTGAGGCTTCAGAGCTGGTGTGGAGAAATTTTGTTTATGAAGCGCGTAACGAGGCTTGCTTTGTTAAGGGCGAGTGACCTCACTGATGGTGTCTGAAGCCTCGCTGGTTCAGGATGTGGTTCGAGTATTGGCGTGATTTATTGTTTCTTAATAAAAATTAAAGTGACCGTCAAACCACAATCACTGTCCCATCTCTTAAAACCACTGCAACAGTTTCAACATCAATATCTCACATCCTACTGGATGTTTTTTTAATTAACAGACCCACACAATCAAACACATATCAGATGAACAAATGAATGAACCACAGAAAATTAAATTAAGGTGTTTTATGTATATACCATGCTGACAACGTTGCAAGAGGCTGTCGCAAACAGTTGAAAAGACAATAAAAGTTTTGGCCAGCAGGGGGGTTCGTGTGCACATGAAGCTTCGAGTGATGAAGCTTTGTTTTAAACCAGCTGGAAGGAAAGCTTCAACGCTTCAAGAGCCATCTGATCTGGCCATCACTAGCTTCTAATGAGAAGTAATTCTGGATAGTTAGTAAATATAGTTAAACTTAAACGGCTCCACGTGGTTCCGTTTACACTGCGTCGCTGTATGTGGTCCCACGACCTTCAGGTGTCCTTCTGAAACACTTCTGTTGTGTTGTGGACGGTTTTCATGAATTCATGAATTTGTTCATGAATTTGCAGTGCGTTTGTTAAATGTAGTGCCGAAGTTGTCATTTTGATGAAAGTGTTTTCTGTTTGCGTTGGCCACCATAGCGAGGTGGCTGAGGACGAGGAGAAAAAGAGTTCTTAGATAACAGAAAAAGCCATGATTTCCAAAAAGCTTTCTAATTCACCTTAAGAAGCACAGCAGTTACATTCAGTTTCCTTAATTAATTTTGACAGGCACCCCAGCTTCTTGTTGTTCCACCTTAAATGGGGCTGCAGTTCTGTTCTGGCACTTCAGTCCTTAAGGTGGAACTCGAAAGTTCAAACAAGAAGCTGAGGTGCCAGAATTTAATTTCTCTCTATCATTTGAACACAACAGCTGCTCTTTACATTCCCTGGAAATTTCATAATGAATGGACCAATAGAAATGCTGCAAAATCATAATGATAATAAAACCACTTTATACGAACTTACATTGAATACTTATATCTCCAGTCACTGTATCAGTTACTATTTTGGAGATACTCATTTTTCTTTGGACAGTATTGATATCCTTTGGATAAAAAGATGTGAAACACATTCTTAATATATCACACGCAAGCCAGAAGACACGTCAGGGTCGGTCTGTGAGTTGAGTGCTTCTGTTTCCTGCAGTGCTTGGACTGAGGGCGAAGATCCAGACCAGCAGGGGTCTGACTGAGATTGAGACGGTCATGAGGGAGGTGAGTGTGTTAACTTTTTTACAACCAGAAAATCAGAACATCCATCCATTATCTTCCACTTTATACTACTAGTCGGGGTCACAGGGGTGCTGGAGCCAATCCCAGCATCATTAGGCGAAGGCGGGGTACACCATGGACAGATTGCCAGTCCATCGCATGGCCACCACACACTCATGCATACCCTCACACCTGCGGGCAGTTTAGAGTGAGGATACTAACATGCATGTGTTTGGACTGTGGGAGGAAACCGGAGTACCCGGAGGAACCCACTCAAACACAGAGAGAACATACACACTCCACACAGAACCACCCAGACCGGGAATCCAACCCAGATCATCTTACTGTGAGGAGACAGTGCTGACCACTACACCACCATACTGACCACTACACCACCATACTAACCACTACACCACCATATTAACCACTACACCACCGTACTAACCACTACACCACCATACTGACCACTACACCACCGTACTGACCACTACACCACCATACTAACCACTACACCACCGCACCACCGTACTAACCACTACTCCACCGTGCTAACAACTACACCACCGTACTGACCACTACACCACCATACTAACCACTACACCACCGTGCTAACCACTATACCTCTGTACCACCATGACATTCAGAACAAATGAATGCAAACCATTCTGTCTTCATGGAATGGGTTTCCATGGCTGAGCAACTGCACCAAGCCCCAAATCACCAAGCGCAATGTAGAGTGTGGGATGCAGTGGTGTAAAGCACGCCACCACTGGACTCTAGAGCAGTTGAGACGCATTATCTGGAGTGAACAATCACGCTTCTCCATCTGGTAATCCAATAGACAAGTCTGGGTTTGGTGGTTGCCAGGAGAATGGTACTTGTCTGACTGCATTGTGCCGAGTGTAAAGTTTGGTGGAGGGGGGATTATGATGTGGGGTTGTTTTTCAGCAGTTGGGCTTGGTTTTTCAGGTCTTGGTTTTTCAGGAGTTGGGCCTTAGTTTCAGTGAAAGGAACTCTTAATGCTTTAGCAGACCAAGAGATTCTGGACAATTTCAGGCTCCCAACTTTGTGGGGACCGTTTGGGGACAGCCCCTTCCTGTTCCAACATGACTGCCATCCAGTGCACAAAGCAACTCCATAAAGACATGGAGGAGAGAGTTTGGTGTGGAAGAACTTGACTGGCCTGCACAGAGTCCTGACCTCAAATGAATTCACAGTCACGCTTTAGTTTCACTTTCACTTTGTTTGACCCTTTACAGTTAACGTCTAATATCTGATTGAATTTAAATGAACTTCACTCGAACTTTACATTGCTTCCACTTGAATATCTGTTGTTGGTGTAACATAAGAACTGAATAAACTGTATGAAAGCTAGGAGACGTGCACATAGAGCTGTGAGCTAATGAGAATTTAACACTATGATCAAAAAAATAAGGGTTTTCGTTAGAGGTTTCATTTCAATCTGAATAGCTGAAAGAGAAAAACTCTGTTGTGTTTAGTTTGAGCTCCATGTGCTGGTCCTAATCTCTTGGACCAAACCTGAGCAGTGTGAGACATTGCTGACTTACCATGTGTGTGTTTCTCTGCAGCTCTGTTCCGACATGATCAGAGCAGGACTTCGAGAAGACTTCTCCATACACGTCCGAGACCTTCAACTCCATTTCAACTGTCCAGGAAGCACAATGTAACACAATAAAACTGTTTATATGACGATAAACTTAAATCTTATGTTAAACATCCAGCGAAGCTTGAATGTGAAAGAGAAGATAGAAATGTGATAAATCTGCTGGTCAGATCTGAGAACTGTGTGGGTGTGGTTGAGTGGCGAAACAGCCCAGAGCAAGTCTGCGGTTATTAGAGCAAACAGGGAAACCCTTAATGAAACAAAACAAACAATTATCTGCTTAATTTAAGAAAACCAAACTCGACAGTGACGAATAAAATCTTGTGGTCATCATGATCTTGATCATGATCATAATGTTCCTCAGTTCTGAGTGTAACTTCCTGTGACGCATGAGGAGGCAAGGAAGGTGGATACAAGTCCTTAATCACATCCAAACTTAACATATAAAACAAAGATCATTATTAACGAGCACGACTGAAGAAAACACAAGTGCGAACATTACAGCAACGCACACAACAACAGAGGGTATAAATAGAGACACCAAACTAGGGACACCTGGCGAATGGGAGGAGACATAATCACAGAGCAGGTGAGGGGTGGAGACAAGGAGCACATGACAAAAACAAACAGAACCAAAGGGCTTTGACAGGACAACATAAACAATAACAGACAGGTGCAAAACAGGGTAGACTGTGACACTTCCAAACCTACACAGTGATCTGATCAGTGAGCCTTTAATGTCTTTACCAAGATAAAAACCCAAACCCTGTTTGGCCCTCATTCTACAATTCTGTTCTCATTCTTTCCATTTTCTCTTTTCATCTCTCCAATTTTGTCCTCCCTCTGTCCTGTCTCATTTCATTCGAATCTCAAATCTGTTAAGTATCTTCAAATGAATTCACAGTTACGCTTTAGTTTCACTTTCACTTTGTGTGACCCTTTACAGTTATCGTCCCATATCTGATTGAGTTTGATTGAAACTGTACAATGTTTTCACTTGAATATCTGCTGTTGGTGCAACATAAGAACTGAAGGAACTGCATGAAAGCTAGGAGAAGTGCATGTAGAGCTGTGAACTAATGAAAATTTAACACTATGGTCAGAAAACAAGAGTTTATATTTCAGGTTTTTATTTCAGTCTGAATAGCTGAAAGAGAAAAACTGTTTGTTCTATTTGGGCTTCATTTGCTGGGCCTAATCTCTTGGACCAAACCAAAAGAAGAACAGTGTGAGACTTTGTTGACTTACCGTATGTGTGTTTCTCTGCAGCTTCTTTATGACATAATCTGAGCAGGACTACGAGAAGACCTCGCCGTACACATCTGAGACATTCAACTCCATTTAACTTTCCTGTAAACATCCAGTAAAATAATAAAACTATTTGTTTGACAGTAAACTTGAGTCGTATATCAACTGAACAACTGCCCATCCTGTGTGGTCTGATGTAGAACAATTGCCCATCCTGTGAGGTCTGATGTTGAACAACTGCCCATCCTGTGCGGTCAGCTGCTGAACAACTGCCCATCGTGTGCGAACCTCTCAAGTTTTCTACCTGTTGTTCTGAGGGAGTTTTTCTTGTCTCTGTTGCCCCTGCTGCCCATCTTTGGAAGCTTGGACCCTGATTTTCTGTAAAGCTACTTCATGATAATCTTCTGTAAACAGCTCTATATAAATAAACCCTGACTTGACTGGACCTGACGTGTGGTGGACAGACTTAGAGACTTAGAAACTCTGATGTTCCACTGTGTTTATCTATTTTGCATGTGGAGCTTAGAGTTTATGATCAACAGTACAGCACACAAGGACCCAATAAAACAGAAGTAAACATCAAGCATATAGCCGGTGCAGGGCCCTGGTGGAGGAAACAGATACACAAGATAAGAATGTTCGGTAACAGCTAGGCATAGATCTAATGATCTGTTGTATTTCCCCATCCAACACATTTCCTGTGGGTTAGCCTCTGGAACATGCAAGGTTATGAACTGAGCTGTGTACCCCAAAGGACACACAGAGTACAGCGCATATGAGGTTGATATATAAATATTGTTATAACACTGATTACCTGGCAATGATACATTTTCCCCAACAGACACAACCATATATTTTTTTAACAGAAATAGAAATAGAAAATTTAGATTTGTCAGATCTCAAAGTTCAAATTTGGCAAATCTAGAGAAGGTCACGGCTTTCCTCCATCTGTTTATATATGGTTTCTTCTTTGCATCGATGGTTTTGGGAATTGTTTCTGAGCCCCAAGATCCCCAAGAGTCTCTGGAGTTGTCACATTTGCAGAGTGAGGCGTCAGAATGTAATTGCAAGTATACTTTTATTCAACAAACATGTACTACAGACAACACTGACAATAATGCACAAGGACATGCTACATTAGACAAGAATCCTTGGAAACACATGCCGTGGTTTATTTTAAGGAAAAAGTAGATTTTTCATTGACTGACTACGGGTTGAGTGGTGGGATTCTGGAGTACAGCAGAGAGTTTTAGCTGTTAGCTCTGGAGAGGTTGTGTTTGGTTTCAGCAAATGAAATGTAAAGCTGCGTTTTGAGTCATAACCTGGAGTCATCTAAGTGTCTCCTGAGAACCACAAAGGTTAGAGTAGTTGGCTGCCCTAGTCCAGCTCTAATGCTAACATTAAGTCAAAGTAACGAGGAGGTGGACACCATAAGTTTCTGGTGATACGTTGTCCCCTGTTGGCAAATTAATTTGACAGGTTGTGTCATCTTACTGCCCCAGGCCAGCAGAGGTTTGACGGACAGCAAGACTGAAACGGTCATACAGCAGGTGAGTGTGTTAACTGCTTCCCCACCAGACAAATAAACACAAACTGTTCTGTTTCTTCAATTGAATTCACAGTAACACTTTAGTTTCACTCTCGCTTTGTTTTGCAAGCAATAACTGATTGAAATAATTAAATTGAACTTGAATGAACTTCATTGAAACTGTACATTGTTTTCACTTAAATATCTGCTGTGAGCTAATAAGAATTTAACACTATGATCAAAAATAAGGGTTTTCATTTCAATCTGAAAGAAAAAAACTCTGTTTGGTTTGAGCTCTATCTGTTGGTCCTATTCTCTTAACATACCAGAAGAACAGTGTGAGACTTTGCTGACTTAATGTATGTGTGTTTCTCCGCAGCTTTGTTCTGAGACTTCCAGAAGACCTCTCTGTACACATCTGACATTCAACTCCATTTCAACTTTTCAGGAAACACAAAGTAACGTAATAAAACTGTTTGTATGATGATAAACTTGAGTAGTATATTGCAGCGATACTGATGTAGTTCCTTAAACCTCAGAGCGTGTTCAACTCCATATATAATTACAGTGAACTTAAAAAACTTTCAAAACTTAGAATTAACATCCAGGGTTTACAGTGTAGCCTACTCCACCACTCATACAGAACTTATATCATTATCAACGAACAGACGTGCACTTGTGTGGAAGACAATGGATCTCCACTTAATATATTCAGGTCTATTCAGTCTGCTTTAAATATCCACATCCCCAGCTTTACACACCATCCTGTATCTCTTCATGTGATATTCATTCTGGAAACGAAGCGTGCACCAGTAATCAATAACACCACACACAGTAAAGACTCAGCACCACGGCGAGGCACATCCCACAGCCGGTGGTCTCGTTTTACAAGACCTGATTGATGGTCCTCAAGAGAGCCTTGGTTTGTGTCTACAAAGGACAATATTTGATGCCCCAGTGGACCATAAAGCACCACTACCAGCTCTCAGTTGTTTGACTGTCTGGGAAACAGGCTTCTTGTCCAATACAGATCAACAGAAATTCAAGAGAATCATTAACTTACAGCACCATCTGCTGGATCAGACTGAATAACACCATATCCAGCCAAGAGATTCCATCCATGAAGACCTACCAAAGACTTAATACAATAAATTCAAAGTTCACTAGCAGTGAAATGCTTTTACTACTGCCCGCTCATATAATAATATAAAGATAGGATATCTAAAATAATGAAGAAATATATATTTTTTAAATAAATATAATTTTATATATATATATATATATATATATATATAAAATAAAAACTACAATAAGATACACTAATAAACTATTATAAATATATACAGAGATAATAAAATAAAACACAGTTACACATACATATAGGGTCTGTCTCAAAACCTAGTGAGCAGTGGTCAATAGAGGGCGCTGGGGCGACGCCCCTTTAAAATCGTTTAAACATTAAAATGAGTTAATTATAAACTGCAAAATAATGAGGAATAAAAGAATAAATGCATAATTGTTTGTAATTTCATTGTGCACACTTGTGAGAGTGTTATTGAGAGTGTAGGTGCGTCCAAAATCACCTACTTGTCTACTACTTAGTAGTTAATCAGTAGGCGAGCGCGGCTAGTATGTCTGAATACTCAGTAGTAAATCAGTAGGCGAGCGCGGCTAGTATGTCTGAATACTCAGTAGGTAAATCAGTAGGCGGGCGAGGCTAGTATGTCCGAATACTCAGTAGGTATTGAGTAGTAGGTGAAAACTGTATTGTCGTCAGTGTGCAATGAAAAACAGCAACTTTACAGGACAAAAAATGTCTTTACTTTCAATGTAAGTAAATGGAGCCAGAAGTTTTACACAAAATACTATGTGAAGGAATGATTTGTATATATCTGTATATGTATCTTAGGTAAATGAATGTGTGTGTATATGTGACTTGTGTTTCAAATGTTCGCAAAATGGCCTTGAACTTGTACAGGACTTAAGAGAATGTAGAATGAAGAAGTGACCAATCGCCGCAGTAAGAGAAGAGGCCCATTTAGGGAAGAACATCTCCAAAACAGGTCTATTCTGGTTTAGATCTGTGTACGTGCCGAGCTCAATTCTTGCCTAATCACACCAAGGTGACAGAGGGTCTTGCGCCACCGCGTCAACCACACATTTACGCAACTACACAGTGAACTATATTGCAACAAATGTACATTTCAAGCTACAAGCCACACTGTTTACTGTACCATGAGAGTCCGAGAGTGGACAAACCTTCAAATACTATGGACCACCTGAAAAGTCTTGTGTGAATATGGTCGCTGTCCAAAGATAAACGTTCCATTTTTGATGATTTTCATTTTTCTACATCGTTTATTCACGGTAAACATCTATTGAAGCCCATTTCGTAAGAGTCAGGACGAGTTGAGACAGAGTGTTACTGGGCTGGTCCACAGCCGGAAGGTTAGGGTTCATACCGACGCTGAATAAGAAGCAGAACACACAGAATTCTTCACTCAGTCCTCAGGTTTAGGTTTAGGTTCAGAGAACTCCAGAATGTATGTGAAACTGATGTTAGTCTCTCAGGTTCTGCTGCTGATGGTGGTGCAGAGCTGCTGGGGGCTCAAGTGTGTGGACTGTTCCATGGTTAGATGTCCAGACGTGCTACAGTGTCCAGGGGGGAAAGTGCTGGAGCCCTGCAAATGCTGCTTCGAGTGCGCCAAACAGGAGGGCGAGGTTTGCGGTGGTCCGTTTGGCCTTTATGGGAAGTGTGACAAGGGGCTGCAGTGTGTGAGAAGTAGATCCAGTTACTACAGCGAGGGAGTGTGCAAAGGTCTGTATGGGCAGCGTCTTCAACCATCAGTCAACATGCATATATATATATATATATATATATATATATATATATATATATATATATATATATATATATATTGCTGTTAATCCGTTAGTTGTGAGATTTTCACGCTCATTTTTGAATGATTTCCATCCATCCATCCATCCATCCATCCATCCATCTATCCATACATCCCAGCTGGCATTTCAACATTAAATCAAAGTTATTAAATTAATGTTATGGTTCAATCCAGGGTTGGATTTGGGTTTGTTTTTGAAAAGTGAATCAGCGTTGATAGGGCAACGTTGTTTCAACGTCGGTCTTTCAATCTTGAATAAACCATGGCTCACTTTTGGGAGGCTCAAAATTGTGTGGGAGAGGAAAAAACTCTGTATGCTATTATGAAAAACTAAGTTTATTCTCTGAACGTGTATAAATGTAATTAAGTGCTTCAAAAGCAGAATGTTGAAGACATGATGTTGAATCAATGTTAAAATTTCAACTTTTGCACAACCATTTAACATTAAATGTTGTTTCAACATTACAAAATACTTACATTACATGTAGTACATATAATACAAAATACTTATAATGTAATATCATCGCTTTCAGATTAAATCCGACCTTCAATGTTGAAATATTGTTGAAAAAAACAACAACGGACAATATTTCAACAATGCTTCAACCATATTTCAACATTGAAGGTCGGTTGCGTGCCAGCTGGGATGGTTTTGATCTGATAGCTATAATATTACATTATAAGTATTTTGTAATATATGAATTCACAGAAGTAACTCTATAACTATCGTGTATGTGTAATTCAATTGCTTCACTAATTTGCAGTGCAGTAGAGTTACTGATTGGCGTGTTCTCTCTCTGTGTTCTCGTTTTCCTGAAAACAACACCTAGTTCTTCTGAAGTGACCATCGTGCCAATTTCATCATCAACCGGATTCCATATTCAGACGAGACGGATGGTAAGTACTGAGTACTGGTTTTAACTTGGCCTCTGTGTTTCCCCTCAGGAGTATCCCAGTCACCATCTTTTGGGCTGTTTCATTATTTTTATTAGCTCCAGTCAGGTGTTCTAGATAGCCCCTCAGATGGGCAACAGAGCTATTAAACAAAGGTGTTGACCATAAATCACTGGGCAGGTAATTCCCTTACGTGAACTTATTGTGAACGTACATGGACTGTTCCCTCCTCCCCTTGAGTGGAAATAAAAAAGTATATTCATTTAAAAGGTACTGAACTGACAGCATAGTGTAGCATCTGGAGTGTAATGTATACATATACCATTCATAAACCCCTCCCCATTGCTGGGAGAATACTTGTTTAATGTGTATATTAAGTTTTAAGTATGTATTTTGTCTGAAACAAATGGCCCTTGAATGCTATTTCAGGGCTTATTAATCAAAAACCCTGGCTAAACATTCCACCACTTTAAAGTTAAGTGCACTCTGATGGGGAGGTTCCTCATGGCCCTAATTTGGGTCCTATGTAGTTCAGAAGTTTCATGCCCAAAACCACTCTGTATGCAATTTACAAGAGAGGCCAAAAACATTCTTTACTTTCAATGTAACTTCGAGGTTGTATTCCGAGTGATTTTGAAGCATTTCTATTGGTCCATTCATCTCACACAACGTAAAGGACAGCTGTAATGTACAAATGATATATAAAAATAAAAAGTGTAAGATGAACTACAATCTGTAACTGTAGAGCTACAAAGTGCTTCTATATGAAAGCACTTTGTGGTTTTAATGTAATGGCAGATGTGTGTAAATGGGAGTAACTGAATGGTGTATTGCTCCTGATCATAGAGTACATTTATTCAGAGTCATTACCGTTTACATCAGTATGGCAGTACTTTACAACTAAACATTACATTTACTCATTATTTATTTATTTATTTATTTACAACTAAACATTACATTTACACATTATTATTTATTTATTTATAACTAAATAATACATTCACACATTATTTATTTATTTACAACTAAACATTACATTTACACATTATTTATTTATTTAAAAACTAAACATTACATTTACACATTATTTATTTATTTATAACTAAAAATTACATTTACACATTATTTATTTATTTACAACAAAACATTACATTTACACATTATTTATTTACTTATTTATAACTAAACATCACATTTACACATTTTTTATTTATTTATAACTAAACATTACATTTACACATTATTTTTTATTTTTTTATTTAAAACTAAACATTACATTTACACATTATTTATTTATTTATTTATAACTAAACATTACATTTACACATTATTTATTTATTTATTTATAACTAAATAATACATTCACACATTATTTATTTATTTATTTATTTACAACTAAACATTACATTTACACATTATTTATTTATTTATTTATAACTAAATAATACATTCACACATTATTTATTTATTTACAACTAAACATTACATTTACACATTATTTATTTATTTAAAACTAAACATTACATTTACACATTATTTATTTATTTATAACTAAAAATTACATTTACACATTATTTATTTATTTACAACAAAACATTACATTTACACATTATTTATTTACTTATTTATAACTAAACATCACATTTACACATTTTTTATTTATTTATAACTAAACATTACATTTACACATTATTTATTTATTTTTTTATTTAAAACTAAACATTACATTTACACATTATTTATTTATTTATTTATAACTAAACATTACATTTACACATTATTTATTTACTTATTTATAACTAAACATCACATTTACACATTATTTATTTATTTATAACTAAACATTACATTTACACATTATTTATTTATTTATTTAAAACTAAAAATTACATTTACACATTATTTATTTATTTATTTACAACTAAAAATTACATTTACACATTATTTATTTATTTATAGCTTAACATTACATTTACACACTATTTATTTATTTATTTACAACTAAACATATACAGAAAGTACTGAAGTTACTAAAGTATGTTCTATGTTAGTTAAGAATGCCTGAATGCACTTAATGTATGTAAGATTTCTTAATTCTTGTGATTTCTGAAGGATTCCTCATATGGATGAAATCCTTGAGGTTGCCCAAAAACTGAGGAGGCTGTGGGAGTTCCACCAGGAAGAGAGGGAGATGCAGATGATTGGAGCGATCTTTGCAAATGAAGACTTTCCTTTTCCATTTATCAACAGCACAATTCAGTTTTTGTTTGTCCGACCTGAATTGTGTATTTCATTAATAAAACATGCGCTGCGACAGCTTATTAAAAATGCATGGGCACCTGGAGCATCTGCGTAGTGTTTGTCTTTATTTTAATGTTAATACATCTTTCAACGTTCCCATAAATACTCTGGCTACTCTAAATGAATGGCACCTAATTTCTTCAATATGAATGTCATGATTATGTTGAATAAGCTCATAAATAAAAAACAATTATCAGCTAAGTCGTCTTCATTAACGAGTACAGTAATTGGTAATGTTTAGGTTGACAATAAATGGTGACTCTGCAGCATGAGGTCTAAATCTGATGCCACTTAATATAATAAAATTTTATTGAATGCAGTGTTGGACAATTTCTTATGGCCCACATTCTATGAACATTGATATACACCCCCATTTCATATACAGGGACTAAATATGACATACAATGATGTGTAGATCATGTAAGGCCTACATTCATCTAAAAATATTACACAACATGCCAAATTTGACGATTTAAAAAAAAAAATGTGCCCATTTTGAGTTTAATGTCAACAACACGTTCCAAAAAGGTGGGACCGGTTAATTTTTGCCACCTCTTCTTTTAACAGTACTCTCTCTGGGAACTGGTTTAAGTGGGTGACCGGCCTGGACTGCAGGCAGGTCAGTTTAGCACCAGAACTCTTTAACGGAGCCACAATGTTGTAATAAATGAAGGGTGTGGTTTATTGTCTTGATGATATGAACAAGACCTTGTGTGGTCTGATACTGAACAACTGCCCATCCAGTGAGGCCTAATACTGAACAACTGGCCATACTGTGTGGTCTCATACTGAACAACTGGCCATCCTGTGAGGTCTAATACTGAACAACTGTCTATCCTGTGAGGTCTAATACTGAACAACTGTCCATCCTGTGAGGTCTAATACTGAACAACTGTCCATCCTGTGTGGTCTAATACTGAACAACTGTCCATCCTGTGTGGTCTAATACTGAACAACTGTCCATCCTGTGTGGTCTAATACTGAACAACTGTCCATCCTGTGTGGTCTGATACTGAACAACTGCCCATCCTGTGTGGTCTGATACTGAACAACTGCCCATCCTGTGTGGTCTAATACTGAACAACTGTCCATCCTGTGTGGTCTAATACTGAACAACTGTCCATCCTGTGTGGTCTGATACTGAACAACTGTCCATCCTGTGTGGTCTGATACTGAACAACTGCCCATCCTGTGTGGTTTGATACTGAACAACTGTCCATCCAGTGAGGCCTAATACTGAACAACTGGCCATACTGTGTGGTCTGATACTGAACAACTGTCCATCCTGTGTGGTCTGATACTGAACAATTGCCCATCCTGTGGGGTCTGATACTGAACAATTGCCCATCATGTGAAGTCTGATACTGAACAACTGCCCATCATGTGAGGTCTGATACTGAACAACTGCCCATCCTGTGTGGTCTGATACTGAACAACTGCCCATCATGTGAGGTCTAATACTGAACAAGGTGGCTGAGAACAGAGGAGAAGAAGTTCTTAGATCAAAGAAAGAGCCATGTTTTCCAAGAAGCTCTCTATTCACCAGATTCTTGTTCAAAGTTTCTGGTTCCACCTTAAGTAGAGCATCAGTTACATTCAGCTTCCTTTATGTGTTTCCTGGGGCCTTAGCTTCTTGTTTAAGGTTTCCTGTAAAGCTACTACGTGATGTTTGGTGGACAGACTTAGAAACTCTGATATTCCACTGTGTTTATCTATTTTGCAGGCAGAGCTCAGAGTACATGATCGACAGTACAGCTAGTAGTAGATCTAACAGCTAGGCGTAGATCTAATGTTCCCTGTTGTACTTCCCCATCCAGCACCTTTCCTGTGGGTTAGTTCCTGGAACATGCAAGGTCATGAATTTAGTTAAGCACTTCTGTTTACTCCAAAGGGCAAACAAAGTACAGAGCATGTGCACTGATTACCTGACAGTGATTAATGTTTCCTGACAGACACAACCACGATTTCCAAATAGAATTAAAAATTTTGATTTGTCGAATCTCAAAGTCGGAGGTATATCAACTTCATCTCAACTTAAATCAGATCTCGTCCAGAGAAGGTCATGCTGTTCCTGGATCTGTTTATATATGGTTTCTTCTTTGGTTTTGGGAAGAGTTCTTGAGCTCCAAGATGCCCAAGAGTCTCTGGGATTGTCACAGTTGGTGAGTGAGGAGGCAGAATGTAATTGCAAGCATACATTTACTTAACAAACACTGAAAGACTAGCCTCCAGGGGAACACATGCAGTGGTGTAGTTGTTTTAAAGAGAGGTTATTTTTCGTTCATACAAGGACTTTCATATTGAAGAGCCCGACTACGGGTTGAGTGGTGGGTTTAAAGCAGAGTGTTTTTAGCTGTTAGCGCTGGAGAGGCTGTGTTTGGCTTCAGCAAATGAAATGTGAAGTTGAGCTATGAATTGGAACCTGGAATCATCTAAGTGTCTCCTGAGAACCACAAAGGTTACAGTAGTTGGCAGCCCTAGTCCAGCTCTAACGTTAACGGGTGATTCTTCAATTGCAGGCTCTTTTGCCATCTTTTGTAATTTTTAGTTTTATAAACTAAAGCATTTCACTTGAATTTCATTATAAAATCACACTGTTAGATGTAATTATATTTAATTACTACAGATTTTGTTCAAAGCCTTTTTCGAGAGTTGCTGTTAATCCATTAGTTGTGAGATTTTCACGCTTATTTTCGAATGATTTCCATCCATCCATCCATCCATCCATCCATCCATCCATCCATCCATCCATCCATCCATCCATCCATCCATCCATCCATCCATCCATCCATCCATCCATCCATCCATCCATCCATCCATCCATCCATCCATCCATCCATCCATCCATACATACATACATACATACATACATACATACATACATCCCAGCTGGCATTTCAACATTAAATCAAAGTTAATGTTATGGTTGAATCCAGGGTTGGATTTGGTGTTGATCTTGAAAAGTGAATCAGCGTTGATAGGGCAACGTTGTTTCAACGTCGGTCTTTCAACCTTGAGTAAACCATGGCTCACATTTGGGAGGCTCAAATGTAATTAAGTGCTTCAAAAGCAGAATGTTGAAGACATGATGTTGAATCAATGTTAAAATTTCAACTTTTGCACAACCATTTAACATTAAATGTTGTTTCAACATTACAAAATACTTACATTACATGTAGTACATATAATACAAAATACTTATAATGTAATATCATCGCTTTCAGATTAAAACCGACCTTCAATGTTGAAATATTGTTGAAAAAAAACAACAACGGACAATATTTCAACAATGCTTCAACCATATTTCAACATTGAAGGTCGGTTGCGTGCCAGCTGGGATGGTTTTGATCTGATAGCTATAATATTACATTATAAGTATTTTGTAATATATGAATTCACAGAAGTAACTATCGTGTATGTGTAATTCAATTGCTTCACTAATTTGCAGTGCAGTAGAGTTACTGATTGGCGTGTTCTCTCTCCGTGTTCTCGTTTTCCTCAAAACAACACCTAGTTCTTCTGAAGTGACCATCGTGCCAATTTCATCATCAACCGGATTCCATATTCAGACGAGACGGATGGTAAGTACTGAGTACTGGTTTTAACTTGGCCTCTGCGTTTCCCCTCAGGAGTATCCCAGTCACCATCTTTTGGGCTGTTTCATTATTTTTATTAGCTCCAGTCAGGTGTTCTAGATAGCCCCTCAGATGGGCAACAGAGCCATTAAACAAAGGTGTTGACCAGCAATCACTGGGCAGGTAATTCCCTTACGTGAACTTATTGTGAACGTACATGGACTGTTCCCTCCTCCCCTTGAGTGGCCATTAAAAAAGTATATTCATTTAAAAGGTACTGAACTGACAGCATAGTGTAGCATCTGGAGTGTAATGTATACATATACCATTCATAAACCCTGTGTGGTCTGATACTGAACAACTGTCCATCCTGTGTGGTCTGATACTGGACAACTGTCCATCCTGTGTGGTCTGATACTGAACAACTGTCCATCCTGTGAGGTCTGATACTGAACAACTGTCCATCCTGTGAGGTCTAATACTGAACAACTGTCCATCCTGTGAGGTCTAATACTGAACAACTGTCCATCCTGTGTGGTCTGATACTGAACAACTGCCCATCCTGTGAGCTCTGTGACTGAACAACTGCCCATCCAGTGAGGTCTAATACTGAACAACTGCCCATACTGTGAGGTCTGATACTGAACAACTGCCCATCCTGTGAGGTCTGATAATGAACAACTGCCCATCATGTGAGGTCTGATACTGAACAACTGCCCATCCTGTGGGGTCTGATACTGAACAAGGTGGCTGAGAACAGAGGAGAAGAAGTTCTTAGATCAAAGAAAGAGCCATGTTTTCCAAGAAGTTCTCTATTCACCAGATTCTTGTTCAAAGTTTCTGGTTCCACCTTAAGTAGAGCATCAGTTACATTCAGCTTCCTTTAAGCGTTTCCTGGGGCCTTAGCTTCTTGTTTAAGGTTTCCTGTAAAGCTACTACGTGATGTTTGGTGGACAGACTTAGAAACTCTGATATTCCACTGTGTTTATCTATTTTGCAGGCAGAGCTCAGAGTACATGATCGACAGTACAGCACACAAGGACCCAAAAAAACAGAAGTAAACATCAAGCATGTACCAAGATCAGGGCCCTGGTGGAGGAAACAGATACACAAGATAAACATGTTTGGTAACAGCTAGGCGTAGATCTAATGTTCCCTGTTGTACTTCCCCATCCAGCACCTTTCCTGTGGGTTAGTTCCTGGAACTTGCAAGGTCATGAATTTAGTTAAGCACTTCTGTTTACTCCAAAGGGCAAACAAAGCACAGAGAATGTGCACTGATTACCTGACAGTGATTAATGTTTCCTGACAGACACAACCACGATTTCCAAATAGAAGTTAAAATTTTGATTTGTCGAATCTCAAAGTCGGAGGTATATCAACTTCATCTCAACTTAAATCAGATCTCGTCCAGAGAAGGTCACGCTGTTCCTGGATCTGTTTATATATGGTTTCTTCTTTGGTTTTGGGAAGAGTTCTTGAGCTCCAAGACGCCCAAGAGTCTCTGGGATTGTCACAGTTGGTGAGTGAGGAGGCAGAATGTAATTGCAAGCATACATTTACTTAACAAACACTGAAAATAACTGCTTAACTTTTACCAAACACAGTGTAGACACAAGACTAGCCTCCAGGGGAACACATGCAGTGGTGTAGTTGTTTTAAAGAGAGGTTATTTTTCATTCATACAAGGACTTTCATATTGAAGAGCCTGACTACGGGTTGAGTGGTGGGTTTAAAGCAGAATGTTTTTAGCTGTTAGCGCTGGAGAGGCTGTGTTTGGTTTCAGCAAATGAAATGTGAAGCTGCTTTATGAATCAGAACCTGGAGTCATCTAAGTGTCTCCTCAGAACCACAAAGGTTACAGTAGTTGGCAGCCCTAGTCCAGCTCTAACGTTAACGGGTGATTCTTCAATTGCAGGCTCTTTTGCCATCTTAACTTTTGTCATTTTTAGTTTTATAAACTAAAGCATTTCACCTGAATTTCATTACAAAATCACACTGTTAGACGTAATTATATTTAAATACGACATGATTTAAAGGATATTGATGGTGAAATTGTCAATACCATTTCAACAGGTTATGTGTTGGTAATGACGTGTTGCGTTAATGACAATTTTCACTTTTTTAAGAAAAAAGCTAGCTAGGCCATGGATTTGCTAAAGCTAGTTAACAGCTAGTACAAGATGCACTTTAAATACACATGAATGTTTAGTTATAAATAAATAAATAATGTGTAAATGTAATATTGAGTTATAAAAAAATAATGTGTAAATGTAATGTTTAGTTGTAAATAAATGAATAAATAATGCGTAAATGTAATGTTTAGTTATAAATAAATAAATAATGTGTAAATGTAATGTTTAGTTGTAAATATATAAATAATGTGTACATGTAATGTTTAGTTATAAATAAATAAATAAATAATGGGTAAATGTAATGCTTAGTTATAAATAAATAAATAATGTGTAAATGTAACGTTTAGTTTTAAATAAATAAATAATGTGTAAATGTAATGTTTAGTTATAAATAAATAATGTGTAAATGTAATGTTTAGTTATAAAAAAAGAAATAAATAATGTGTAAATGTAATGTTTAGTTATAAATAAATAAATAAATAAATAATGTGTAAAGGTAATGTTTAGTTGTAAATAAATAAATAATGTGTAAATTTAATTTTAGTTATAAATAAATAAATAATGTGTAAATGTAATGTTTAGTTATAAATAAATAAATAAATAAATAATGTGTAAATGTAATGTTTAGTTGTATGTAAATAAATATTGTGTAAATGTAATGTTTAGTTGTAAATAAATTAATAATGTGTAAATGTAATGTTTAGTTATAAATAAATAAATAAATAAATAAATAAATAAATAATGTGTAAATGTAATGTTTAGTTGTAAGTAAATAAATAATGTGTAAATGTAATATTTAGTTACAAATAAATAAATAAATAAATAAATAATGTGTAAATGTAATGTTTAGTTTTAAAGTACTGCCGTATTGATGTAAACGGTAATGACTCTGAATAAATGTACTCTATGAT
This sequence comes from Megaleporinus macrocephalus, assembly GCA_021613375.1. NCBI lineage: Eukaryota > Metazoa > Chordata > Actinopteri > Characiformes > Anostomidae > Megaleporinus > Megaleporinus macrocephalus. The sequence continues at coordinate 5,796,354 of CM038726.1, forward strand.
CAGGAGCAATACGCGATTCAGTTACTCCCAATCACACACATTAACATGTCACTCCTTACTCATGGCTGACATGTGCTCCTTTGTGAGTCTTTGTTTCCATGGTTTCAACATAAACAAGTGCTTTCTTTAAATAGTTCCCTGCAGAAGTCATACACTGTTGCGGTAATGATGATAATGTTGGAGATGATAATATATTGCTCAAAATATGCATAGGTACAAATATAAAACTAAACAGTACATTTAGTTTCTTTTTAAGTTTTTATGAAACTCATATTGTGATTTTTTTCATAATTTGATCTTTTTTTTAGCATTTTATTGGGGCCAGAAGTTTTAAAGTCTGGGTTGGGGACCAGGCCAAAGTAGCAAAATGATCTTTTTTTTTTAATAGCTAAAATGTTATTTTTGTATTAAAGTAATTTTAACACAAATTTATAACCTAGGGATGTAAAAGTTCCCTTAATTGAAGAATCCTAACATTAAGGAAGAGGAACTGTGAAACGGTGTAGTTCCTAAGATCTTAGGATGGACACCGTAGCTTTCTGGTGACGTGTTGCCCCCTGTTGTTGGCCAGTGAATTTGACAGGTTGTGTTATATTGCTTCTTCAATGACAGAGCTTTAACCTTATGGGGTATGCCTGGCATGTGTTTACTGAAACTAGTCATGCAAGTAAATTCAGCTAGGGCTTAACTTAGAAATGTTCTGGGTCATTTCTTAAAGTTTTTGTTTCCCATTGATAATAGATCTCACTTACAAACAAGATGAAATAAGCGGTTTGTTGATGAAATAGTGCCATTAATGTCAATAATGCTGTTAACATAGACTCTTTTATATTTCATCTCTGTTCAAACTAGCCTTCATGTCTCTGAAAAAAACTATTGAGGATCTGAAGACGGATGTGCACACCGCTCAAGGCTGGTTAAACATTTATCTGAAATATGCCCAGGTCTGGCAACGCCCCTGACTGAAACTATGGACTATGGATAAGGAGCCTTATTTACGGTCATACGTTCCTCAAGGTTCAGCCGTTGACACTTCATTTTCACCATCTGCACAAGGATGTACCTGAATCGAGGCCTGATCACCCAGTTTCTGGTGGCCCTGCTCATGAGCGGTGGCTGGACGCTCTCGTGCTTGCCGTGTTCTGAAGCACCTCCCTGCCTGGAGCTCCAGTGTCCAGGTGGAAAGGTTCTCGATGTCTGCAGCTGCTGCTATGTATGTGCCAAACAACTGAAGGAAGAGTGCGGGGGCCCTTTTGAGACATTCGGGACCTGCGATGAGGGGCTTCAGTGTGTAGCCAGCTCTACAGATATATTTGGTGCTGGAGTTTGTGAAGGTATGTAGGCTTTAGTCATCAGTTCTCCTCCCAACCTCCATATATGCATGTATATGGGACTAAAGTGTAATATATATATATATACTTACTAAAGAAAACAAGAAAAACAAGTATCAAACTTACTTTCAATGAAAGTCAATGGAACCAGATTTTTCAAAATCTATATATTATATATTATATACACACACACACACACACATTGAAAAACAGGGTAAGAACGTATACTACAGTTATAGAGCATAATGTTATTATTTCATGACCTACATTCTCAAAACAGAAGTTTGTTCAGGGTCTTCAGGTCTGTTCTATGTGTTAAGTACCCCAAATAAAAAAAAAACATCTGTTTTTGTTCTTTCAACATCTAAATCACGTCCTCGTCCTCCCATCAACCCGATTTACACCCAGCGGACAGAGTCAAGGGTAAGCCTGTCTATGTAAATATGAATTCTGTGAATATCTCATTATGGTCTGGGCTATAAAAGATCTATAGAGAAGCCGGTGTTGGTTACACAGTGCTGGCTCTACGACTAGGAAATAAACAATAGTGACTTAGGTCAAGCCACATTAACAGACTTCATGGAAGTCACTATCCATATTTCCTAGTCAGCTCGATTATACGGGGGAGGCTCAGAGTCGAGCCACTACTCATCCACATCAAGAGGAACCAGTTGAGGTGGTTGGGGCATCTGGTTAGGAGGCCTCCTGGGTGCCTCCCTGTGCAGGTGTTCCAGACATGTCCGACAGGGAGGAGACCCCACATTATATCTCTCGGCTGGCCTGGAAACGCCTCGGTATCTCCCGGAGGAGCTAGAGGACGTGGCTGGGGAGAGAGAAGTCTGAGCTTCTCTGCTTAGACAGCAACCCAGCCGCCCCCAGGATGGACCAAAGGGAAGGAGCTACATCCTCAACTCATTAGTGCATTGCCAAGAAGGAAAGGTGGCTGAGAAAAAAGGAGAAGAAGACGTTCTTAGATCAAAGGAAGAGCCATGTTTTCCAAGAAGCTTTCTATTCACCAGCTTCTTGTTCTTCAAAGTTTCCGGTTCCACCTTAAGTAGTGCAGCAGTTACATTCAGCTTCCTTTATGGATTTTCCTGGGGCCTTAGCTTCTTGTTTGAGCTTTTCTTTGCTACCTTAAATGGTGCTGCAGTTCTATTCCGGCACCCCAGCTTTTTGTTTGAACTTTACTGGTCCACCTTAAATGGCACCGTGTTAGTCCTTAAGGTGGAATTGGGAAGTTCAAACAAGAAGCTCAGATCCCAGATTTCCATCATTTGAACACGACAGCTGCTCTTTGCTGCCCTTTATATCCTCTAAACTTTTCATGATGAATGGACCAACAAAACCTCTTTACATTAACCTACATTAAATACTTACATATCCTGTTACGTAACTATCTGTATCTGTATATAACTTACTATTTAGGAGATACTCGTTTTTCTTTGAGGAGTAATGATATCCATTGAATAAAAAGAGGTGAAACACAAACACACAAGCCAGATGAAATGTGAGGGTTGGTCTGTGAGTTGAGTGCTTCTATGCTGGGTCAGGGATTGAGATTGAGACAGTCATACAGGAGGCGAGTGTGTTAACTGCGGTTATTAGAGAAAACAGTGAAACCCAGAATGAAACAAAGACAAAAATCTTCTCTCTTTTCTATTCTGTCGTCTCTCCAATTTTGTCCTTCCCCTGTCGTTTCATTTGAATCAGAAATCTGTTAACTATCTTCAAATAAATGTACAGTAACACTTTAGTTTCTCTTTCACTTTGTTTGAGCCTTTACAGTTAAATTGACTGAATGAATTCAATTGAATTTGAATGAACTTCATTGAAACTGTACATTGTTTCCACTTAAATATCTGCTGTTGATGCAACATAAGAACTGAATGAACTGCAGGACAGCTAGGAGAGCTGTGAGCTAATAAGAATTGAACACTATGATCAGAAAAGAAGGGTTTTCATTAGAGGTTTTCATTTCAATCTGAATTTGTTCTGTTTGGTTTGGGATCCATGTGCTGGTCCTGGTCTCTTACCATACCTGAAGAACAGTCTGAGACTTTGCTGACTTATCGAATGTTTCTCTGCAGCTCCAGAAGACCGCTCCCTACATGCCCAAGACATTCAGCTCCATTCCCAGGAAACATAGAGTAAAATAATAAAAATTGTTTGTATCACAATAAACTTGAGTCTGTATATTAAACATGAAGTGATACTGATGTATTTACTGAAGTTTACAGTCTAAGAGCTTGTTCAACACCATATACAATTACAGTGAAATTAAAAACACTTAGACTTAACATCTCAGGGTTTACAGTGTAGCCTGCTCCACCACTCATACAGAACTTACATCTTTATCAACGAACAGACAATATATATATATATATATATATATATATATATATATATAATAATATATATTATATATAATATATATATATATTATGTGTGTGTGTGTGTGTGTGTGTATTGTCTCCAAAAAAAGGGGGTCTCAAACTCCTACCTTGGCTAAAACATTAAGGTCATCGGTCTGGAAACATCTCCACTTAATCTATTTAGGTTTTCCTGTAATGTATCAGACTGCTTTAAATATCCACATCCCCAGCTTTACACACCGTCCTGTGTCTCTTCATGTGATATTCATTCTGGAAACAACACGTTAATCAATAACACCACAGTAAAGACTCAGCACCACAGCAAGGCACATCCTACAGCTGGTGGTCTTGTTTTACATAGACTAAAAGACCCGAATGATGGTCCTCAAGAGTGGCTTGGTTTGTGTCTACAAAGGACAATATTTTAAGCCCCAGTGGACCATAAAGCACCACTACCAGCTCTCAGTGGTTTGACTGTCTGGGAAACAGGCTTCTCGTCCAAAACAGATCAACAGAAATTCAAGAGAATCATTAACTTACAGCACCATCTGCTGGATCAGACTGAATAACACCATATCCAGCCAAGAGCTTCCATCCATGACCACCTGCCAAACAACCTAATCCAATCAAATCAAAGTTCACTATATACATATAAGTGCAAGGTGAAATAAACACATAAATAATAAAAATACACATAAATAGTATTAATAATAATAATAATAATAATAATAAAAAATAAATAATATATATATATATATATATATATATATATATATATATATATATATATATATATATATATATATATATATATATATATTTAAAAAGATCACTATAATATACATAAATAAAAACTACAATAAAACACAGCAACATACATGAATAATAAAAATATAACTTTGGAAAAGTTTCCAATTAAAAACGTACTGAGAGTATATACTATTTAAATAAATTATATACACTAATATAATTAAATAATAATAATATAATTTTGAAAACTATATAGAACCAAAAATATATGTTATATCGTGTATGATATGTGTGTGTGTGTGTGTGTGTGTATGATGTGTGTGTATGTATGATGAGTGTGTGTTTATGATGGTGTGTATGATGAGTGTGTGTATATAAGTGTGTGTATATATGTGTGTGTATGATGTGTGTGTGCATGCTGTGTGTATTATGTGTGTGTACAATGTGTATAATTTGTGTATGATATGTGTGTGTATGATGTGCGTGTGTATATGTGGTATGTATGATGTGTGTGTATGATGTGTGTGTATGATTTGTATGTATGCATGAGCGTGTATGATTTGTGTATGATTGGTGTATGATATGTGTGTATGATGTGTGTGTGCATGCTGTGTGTATGATTTGTGTGTATGATGTGTGTACGATGTATATGTGTGTGTATGATGTGTGTGTGTATATATGCGGTGTGAATGATGTGTGTGTGTATGTGTGTGTGTATGATGTGCGTGTATGATTTGTGTACGATGTATATGTGTGTGTATGATGTGTGTGTGTATATATGCGGTGTGCATGATGTGTGTGTGCATGCTGTGTGTATGATGTGTTTGTATGTATGATGTGTGTGTATGTATGATGTGTGTGTGTATGATGTGTGTGTGTTTATGATGTGTGTGTATATGTGTGTGTAGGATGAGTGTGTGTTTATGATGGTGTGTATGATGAGTGTGTGTATATAAGTGTGTGTATGATATGTGTGTGTATGATGTATGTCTATGATATGTGTGTGTATGATGAGTGTGTGTATATATGTGTGTGTATGATGAGTGTGTGTATGATGAGTGTGTGTATGATGTATATGTGTATTATAAAATGGACAATAAGTGTAGAAGTGTCTGGTTGATCATATTTATCATATAGACAGCAACTGTGTCGTTTACAGTTACTTCCTTTATGCAGTGTTTAATTATTTACTTGCTCAGGGCAAATAAGACCAGAGAGAGAAGTGATCCCTACAGAAGTAATGAGATGAACTCCTCGATGAACTCACAGCACTTAAACAGTCCTATTCAAACCTTATACAGACCAATCTAAAAGTCTAATAACCAGTGAATAGTCAAGAACCCAGAAATATCGATAAAGCAAAACAGAATGGGAAATTGTAAATATGAATATGATAACGATGCTGAAGTCATATAATTAGCAGGATGTCTTTATGTAGAGAATAATAATATGATATACTAAAAAATACAAGCCAGTGATGTGGCTGAGTGGTGGTTTTTGCTGCTAGCACGTTCAATAAAAGACAATTTGCTTGCACGCTATGTTTCCTTGTGCTTTGCCAAGACCGCATACTGGGGCTCAGAAATGGGACAGCAACCCCCAGCAGACCGGTCAGGAATGGTGCTTAACTTAAAGGTGGTACATGGATTACATGGATTAAGGATTAAGGGTCTGAGCTCCAGGGGACATTGTAGCACTCTCGCCGCCAACTATGGTGCAGTAGTGGATGGAGGAGGGAGCACCACTGCTGGATATTCACCACATTGGGGGAAGAGGACACAGCCCCAAAGACTAACTGATGGCTTGACCACTGTAGTAGTTGTTGATAGTAGTTTGGTACCTTATACATTGCCAGAAAATGCAAAGAGTTTTCTGTTCTGTGCTGGGAGGTGGGGCTGGTTAGTGGGGTAGAACAATAAATAAATAATAACTGATTGAGCCACGTTTTTTGCTTTAACTCTACTCAACCGATTGTTTTTTTTTAAGTTCTTTGTCCCAGTTCTCACTTTTGAGTAACTATGGAATTGCTGGGGTTCATAATCTCCCAATTTAATCCATTGCATATTTGGGAACACCTGAAGCTGCCCAGATTTCATGTCCATACATGATTAACATGCTGTAGAAAATCTTTTTATGGTTAGTGAAAAACACATGTAATAAATAAGGCAGATCCTGTTGTTTTGGGGGAAAACATTCCTGTAGATACATGTTACGGCATGAATGAAACTGTTTACTACCCACCTTGCCTTGGCTTGCAAACATTCAGGCACAGAGCTTCAGGCATGGCCTGAATTTCTTCAAAACATGGTCACAGAAAGCACAAAAGAGCCTCCATAAAGCCTTCCTTGAACAGACTGTACCAATAACAAAAAAAAGGTTTGCTGCAGCCCATACAATATTACTGACCTAGAGTTAAAGCACATGGAGAGTGATAGCTATAAAAGAATTAACATAGCAAGTGAAAGTTTGTTATGCTCTAAAAAGCCATTGGCAGGTCCAGATTTCAGTTTTTCACTCTCATAACTGCCTATGAGTGGCGGAAATAGTTAAATCAGCTACTCTGCACAATGAAAATCCTAATCTTGAGTCTTCTCTTGACAGTATTCTGATCTGTGATTGATTGGTTGATGGTTTGTGATTGATTGGATGATGGGTTGATTGGTCTGATAGACCAGCTAGAACTATGTGTGCAGGACAGACATTTCAACTGCCATGTAGTTTGTTTGCAATGATCATAAATTAAGTAATTTATGTTTTTTAAGGGTACCATACAATGGACGACTGTATTGGCATGATCAGCAAACTAATTACTCAAGTAGAGTTAAGTACACAGAACTGTACATACCGTGTACCATATCAGACTCGTTAATATTTACACCCCCAACATTTACATACAACTACAACACGAACCAAACTGGTGGTGGAGAAACCCAGCGTTCCAGGCTGTGAAGGGAACATCAACACTTTTCATTCCTTCCCAACAAATGAACCCAACTGTCAGAGCTACATGGTTGATGTTCATCTTTAAACCAGCCTGAAGATTCTATTCAGACCAGATTCTTCATCTAACGTTCCACCTTAAATACTGCAGCTCGTACAGACGCCAGAATGTACATGCACCACTTTTTAGAGTGGAATCCATAAAACAAGGATCGTTAACAGAATCCTGAACAACTTTAACTCTGCAGTCTGTACGTTTCACTCCCAACAGTCTCTCCAACACTTGGAGCAGCTTCAGCTCAGCGTTCAACACTGAAGAGACTGAAGAGACAAGCAGCTCCACCTTTATTAGCACCACAACCCAAACAGTGACTGTAAGTAGCAGCCATGCTGTGTGAGTGGATCACTGTGTGCTGGTTGAAGCAGATCATCTTAAACTGAAAGTTTCACAGAGACACCTTTCATCTACTTTGTGTTTGATGCCCAGATGGAAGTGAGTCCATTACTTGAATTGATGTGGTTTCTGATCCTAGGAAACACTAGAGGCTGTCGATCCTTTGTCCTCTAGTTGTTGTTTCAGCTGCTACCTCGGTGAGCGCTATGGCCATATTCACTGTATTTGGCCACACCTAATTTTAAGCGTGTGTTTCATCCGCCTTTGGTGTTAGAACTTCCGCTCAGCTAACCAAAATGAATACAGTTACATGGGAGGAGACCAGAGAGACAGTAAGAAGTTCTAATGGGACAACACTGTCTCCTCCGAGGTTAATAACACAGTGGGTGGGTGATATGAGAAGGTGGTCTGAGGTTAATAACACAGTGGGTGGGTGATATGAGAAGGTGGTCTGAGGTTAATAACACAGTGGGTGGGGGATATGAGAAGGTGGTCTGAGGTTAATAACACAGTGGGTGGGTGATATGAGAAGGTGGTCTGAGGTTAATAACACAGTGGGTGGGTGATATGAGAAGGTGGTCTGAGGTTACTTATGGAGACATGTTTAATTACTCTGTACTCTCGAAGGTGTAGACGGTTCAGTAATGAAAAACTATAAAAGTACTGAAGCGTATCAGTACCTGCACAGTGGGAAGGTGGCGTGTCCTCCTACACACAGACGGTGAGTTTATATTTCTGAAAGCCGGTTAAACCCAAGTCCAGCCAGCTGCCCGAGCCACTCTGCGTGGGTGTTAGTTACAGTCCAGATAGCCTAGCGCGGTGGACACTGATCAGAAAACAGTTACTGAACTGATAGACTCACCAGCACCGACACGTCTGCTTCCTCTGAGCTTCATAAGCGAGACATTTCTCTGGATAAGGAAGCTCTGGTGCTGGTTCTCCTCCACAAGAATGGTAAGAGCAGACATACGGAGGTTTGGGTGGATGTTTTAAATTTAGAGCTTCAGTCATAGACGCAGGTGGTCTTCTTTGGAAGGCGGCCCCCAACACTCTGATCTTTATGTGCTGTGTTCGTAACTCTGTTGTTCAAGCCAAGTTCTCCACTCCTTCCAATTACTGACTCCCTCTAACTGAACATGTTATTCTAGTCAATTTATATGTTTGTTGTTGTTTTGCTTGTAATTAGTATCAATGTATCCGAGCTCGCACCAGAAGTTCTAACACAAAGTAAACAAAGATGGCCGCCCCAGTGTTGTCATGGAAAATAGCAAGAATACACCAGACTATCTACCAATATGTCACAGTATGTTATATCCCTCTTTACACAACTCTATATTCTTTTTGTATTCATTCATACTCTTTGTATTTACTGTATATATCTTTTGTATGTAATGTTTACTGTATAGTTCTGCACTTGTGTTGTGTGTTAGACTGTATGGTCCTGGAGGAACATTGTTTCAGCTATGTCAATTAATACTTGTATATGTAACTGAAGTGACAATAAAGCCTCTTGAAACTCAAAACTTGATGTAAACACAGATCTTCAGCAATGCATCTGTAGCATTTTTCAGCTTCATGTTCCTCTACAACCAGCATTCTGAGGTCTTCTGCAAGTTGTTCACATCAAAACATGGTTCACACCGTTACTGAGAAGAACAGAAAAGGACAAACATTCTTTACAAGGAAGGTAAAATTGCATCCAGGTGTAACAGTTCAGCTGAAGAAGATGATCTTGAGAACAGTTTGTGACTAGAGAGTCTATGCATTGAATGTCACATTGTACCCCCGGGGGATTAGGGGGAAACATTGGAGTCCGGGAAACGTAGGAATGTTTTGGACTATAGCGCCGGAGGATAGCCCCTGAACATCTGCCCAGGTTCATTATGTAAGTGGACGAGTCAGGACAGTCCCCAAAAATCTAAAAGTGTCCTGTTGTTGGGCTGGTTGATGGCTCGAGGGAATTTCACACAGACCTTAAAAAGGGAGCAAACACACCATTCTACAGTCAGTCCTCAGGTTTAGGTTGCAGAGATCCAGCAGCTTTACCGGTCAACCAGATTCCATGATAAGTTCTGTCTACCAGAGGCTGTGATGCTAATCTCTGCGGTGCGTGCTGTGTTGTTAGTAGTGGGCAGTAGCTGGGCGCTCATATGTAGAGCTGTTTTGCACTGGAAACATTGGTGAGATGTCCAGTAGCTGCAGTGTAAGGGGGTAAGGCAAGTCAGAGGGTCCTGCAGCTGTTGCCCCCAGTGTGCCAAACGAAAGGACGAGTATTTGTGGTTGGCCATGTTCGACTCGATGGGGTTTTTGTGACGAAGGTCTACAGTGCGTGAGAAGTGGGCACCCAATGAACAGTGCTGGAGTATGTAAAGGTGGGTATGGCAGCGCTTTCACTTTTGCCTCTCTGAAGTTCTAGATTTAATAGAAAGAACCAGTGACTGTCATTGATCTGTCCTCTATGTGTTCTCTGGTCCTTCATCAGTGACTATTAAAATGTTCTCTCTTTTTTCAGATAAAGCACCAAACAATGGCCAGAAACAACCTCACGGAATGCAGAAGTCTTAGAGGTAAGTAATAAACTTCATTGCTTGTTAGCTATCTTCAAGTCTAGGGTTTTTCAACCTTCAGGCCTGAAAGGACACTTTGTCCTTAATTGACTTCAAAATAACAAAGAAACAGAAATTGTTGTCAGACCAGAAACAACTTACATACCTTGTCCAGCAACAGGAAGAACAAGCTCCAGCACAGTTTAAGCAGTTTACGAGCAAATGGATGAATGAATATGCATCCCAATGAGGAGGTTCCTCAAGGTTCTAGTGTGGGACCTATTTAGTTCTGAAGCTTTTCCTTTCTGAAATGGACTGTTCTGTTAAAAGTATTTACAGTCTTACTCAAAAACTGGGACTACTTAGATTTACTAAAACCTTAGATCCTGTTTAAGATACTTACAAGAGCACATTGGTCTTAAAACAGAAACATACAACTCAAGCATTCTTAGGTTTGTTTACTTTGCAACTGAATGGATTGAAAGTTAATCATGTTTCTCACAGTGAAGACCTAGTGATTGAAAGAATATCTGAATGCACTTTGAGTATGTACACGTTTTCACTGTGAATGCTTCTTCTTTTCTTTGAATGGCTGAAATCTTTCATATGTGCAGGTTGAGACTGATGACGAGTTTCACCAGGAGAACAAGAAGCGTGCAGATGATCTGACTGACATTAAAACTTCACTCCAAATGAACACAAGTGGCACTGCATTCGGACGTCTTTAAACTAAATGTTGTTTATTTGAACCTTTATTGATCTGACCAAAGTACAAAGATTTTCTAGTATTTTTACTGACCAACTTTTTGATGTCTCAGGAAATTGATACATTAATAACCATGAAAGTAAGAAATGATTGTCTATTAAGAATTATGATCATAAACATTTTTAAAATAGTCTTCTTGCACTATACACATCTATTGTTCTCTGGAATTCTTGTTCTACTCATGGAAATAATCTGCTGTATGATATAATAAATAATAAATATATAAGGTCTGCAGTTAAACTGTTTTATTTCTTCTGTCTTGTTTATGTTCTGTAATGTTTGTAGCAAACAAATATGAAATATTCTAAGAAACAATTAAAAATAGCTCTGACTCAAAATGATTTTTCAAAATATGTGGTCATTAGAGATAATGTGCAGTGGTTTGCAACTCTACAACTTGATGCTGGAGGAATTTCTCCCACCCTATCCCCCAAAACCCGAAACCCAACTAAAGAGTTCAGCTCTGCATGGAGGTGGGCAGTTTATGCCACATCCTTAGATGACCATGTTGGCATTAAAATGTTAGCTAATAGAAAATACTTAGTAGAGTATATTGATACATGACTAAGCTATTGGACTCTCCTGTTCATAGTCAATTACACAAATACTGATATGTCCATTGACATAACCATTTACTTTTGGGACATGAACTAAGGATTTTGGACAGGTTGGGGGATTTTCTTGGGGAGGGGGTGTTCTGGTAATGTATTGTGTGGTGCTTAACCTGTTGTACATAAATGTGAGTGAGGATCCAAGAAATGCACCAAAGTGATTGAGAGAAGCTGTTTATTGTTATTTTTCTGCCCTCTAGTGGTGGATTTTGGGATTGGTTTGCAGGGCACAGGTCAACATAGGAGGTATGTTCATTGTACATTCAGATGAGATGCTGATGGACTTCTTCATTGTTTGTCTTCCTTGCTGTCACCTACATGTATATCCTCACTATAATATATATCTTGCTTAGTTTTAGCTGTTGCATCTCCTTGTGTTACACCAGCAGCAGATAGGAGAGCCCTTCAGAGAGTCATCAGTACAGCCCAGAAGATCATTGGCTGGCCACTGTCCTCTCTGGAGGATGTATTCAAGCCAACAGCCAAACACACTGAAAGACCCATCCCATCCTGAACATCATCTGCTTGAACTACTACCCTCTCGTAAACGCTACAGATCTATTACATCACAGAGTAATAGACTCAAGAACAGGTTCCATCCTGGTGCTATAAGAGAACTGGACACTGCCCAACACTGACACTGCCCAACACTGACCGTACAGGACCAACACACTCTGGGTCTGTATGTATGTTGTTACAGTTCAGGAATCAGTTCACAATGTATAATTTGAGCACCTGTACAAGTTAATTCATATGCAATATGTACAAAACCAAAGATGGCATATCCTTTTATATCCAGACTTTATTTATTTAATTAATTTTTAATTATGAAGTCTTTATCTTACACTTTTTAAATATGGTGTTAGTTGTGCTGTACAGATTGCTGTCGTTGTACTTGTTGTAAAGGAATCTTATCTTATTTGATGAGTTTATGTTATTTTGGTACCATATTGTTCAGGATGGTTGCAGTAAATAACCTAATCTATGTGAAAGTAAATAAAGGAGCACACTGGAGTCATTGGAGATGTATGTTTTAGTTTATTAGTAGTTTCACAACTTCCAGCACCATTACATCTGTGAAGAGTACTGACCATCTTCAGAGTCACTGTATGTACGAAATGATTGCAGAGTACGGACAGAAGGCTCTGTGCGTACCCTCTGAGGTCCCCTTTAATACATTAAGTCTAGAATGGCCATGCGTTTTCCTCGTAATATATATATATATATATATATATATATATATATATATATATATATATATATATATATATATATATATATATATACACAAAATAATCAAAATCATCCATATATATCTAACTCATATATACACACAAATCATCACAAAGAGAAACATCCTAACACACTCAGAGTAATCTAAAAATTACTCATTAGATTAATCAATCATGAAATGAATGTCTATGATATGTGTGTGTGTGTATGATATGTGTGTATGATATGTGTGTATAATATGTGTGTGTATGATGTGTGTGTAAGATATGTGTGTGTATGATTTGTGTGTGTACGATATGTGTGTGTATGATGTGTGTGTATAATATGTGTGTGTATGATGTGTGTGTAAGATATGTGTGTGTATGATTTGTGTGTGTACGATATGTGTGTGTATGATGTGTGTGTGTACGATATGTGTGTATGATTTGTGTGTGTACGATATATGTGTGTATGATAGGTGTATGATATGTGTGTGTATGATGTGTTTGTGTGTATTATGTGTGTGTATGATATGTGTGTGTATAATGTCTGTGTGTATGATGTGTGTGTGTACGATATGTGTGTGTATGGTATGTGTATGTATAATGTCTGTGTGTCTGATGTGTGTCTGATGTGTGTGTGTATGATGTGTGTGTGTACGATATGTGTGTGTATGATATGTATGTGTATGATATGAGTGTGTATGATATGTGTGTGTATGATGTCTGTGTGTCTGATGTGTGTGTACAATATGTGTGTGTATGATATGTGTGTGTATGATATGTGTGTGTATGATGTGTGTGTATGATATGAGTGTGTATGATATGTGTGTGTATGATGTGTGTCTGTATGCTATGTGTATGTATGATGTGTGTGTATGATGTGTGTATGTATGATGTGTGTGTGTACGATATGTGTGTGTATGATGTGTGTGTACGATATGTGTGTGTATGATGTGTGTCTGTATGCTATGTGTATGTATGATGTGTGTATATGTGTGTGTATGATGATGTGTGTATAATATGTGTGTGTATAATGTGTGTGTGTATGATGTGTGTGTATGATATGTGTGTGTATGATGTGTGTATGATGTGTGTGTATGATGTGTGTGTATAATGTCTGTGTGTATGATGTGTTTGTGTGTATTATGTGTGTGTATGATATGTGTATGTATAATGTCTGTGTGTCTGATGTGTGTGTACGATATGTGTGTGTATGATATGTGTGTGTATGATATGTGTGTGTATGATGTGTGTGTGTATGATATGAGTGTGTATGATATGTGTGTGTATGATGTGTGTCTGTATGCTATGTGTATGTATGATGTGTGTATGATGTGTGTGTATGATGTGTATGTATGATATGTGTGTGTATGATGTGTGTGTATGATGTGTGTATGATATGTGTGTGTGTGATATGTGTGTGTATGATGTGTGTGTGTATGATGTGTGTAAGACATTACGCATTTAGGATAGCATTGTTTTTGTTTGCTCAGTGTAGGTAACGTTTGATACTAGCAGCTCCAAGTAAATAGTATGAAGTTGGAGATTATTTACACAGAGGTTTGTTGCTTCTGTGTGATCATCATGGTGTCTCACTGTAAGCCACATAACATCTATGAAAAACCTACATAGACAAACAATTCTATGTATCTTTAAAAGCTTTGTTCCATTCCAGCTTTATTGATTCTTGTGGCTTATTTCAGAGTATCTTGTGTTTGTATTCAACCACAATGCCGTCTGCACCTGTAGATCCTCTCTAGCAACATCACCTCCACTAAACGTTTCTCGTAGCTGCAAATCAGATTTCAAGAAACACATCTTCATTTTAAATTATTCTATAGTAAATGAAACTCATGTGCTTGGGGTCATCGTTGGGTCTTGTTGCAACATCTCTTCGGCTTGAGATCTTAAACTGCTGCCCTTTTTACAAGCTCTTGTCATGATACACTGTTGAATTCACAGGTAGCTAAGCAGCCACGAATCATGATACTCCCTCCGCTATGCTTCACAGTTGGGATGAGGCTTTGGTGTTGATCCCACTTTTTGATTGATTCCATCCATTGTGGAACAGTCAAGCGTGGATTGATGTGGTTTCTGATCCCAAGAAACACTAGAGGCTGTCAATCCTTTGTCTTCTAGTTGTTGAATTAGCTGCTACCTCAGTGACCGCTATGGCCACATACACCAAACTATCTACCAATATGTCACAGTATGTTATATCACTCTTTACACAACTCTATATTCTTTTTGTATTCATTCATACTCTTTGTATTTACTGTATATATCTTTTGTATATAATGTTTACTGTATAGTTCTGCACTTGTGTTGTGTGTTAGACTGTATGGTCCTGGAGGAACATTGTTTCAGCTATGTCACTTTATACTTGTATATGTAACTGAAGTGACAATAAAGCCTCTTAAAACTCAAAACTTGATGTAAACACAGATCTTCAGCAATGCATCTGTAGCATTTTTCAGCTTCATGTTCCTCTACAACCAGCATTCTGAGGTCTTCTGCAAGTTGTTCACATCAAAACATGGTTCACACCTTTACTGAGAAGAACAGAAAAGGACAAACATTCTTTACAAGGAAGGTAAAATTGGATCCTGGTGTAACAGTTCAGCTGAAGAAGATGATCTTGAGAACAGTTTGTGACTAGAGAGTCTATGCATTGAATGTCACATTGTACCCCCGGGGGATTAGGGGGAAACATTGGAGTCCGGGAAACGTAGGAGTGTTTTGGACTATAGCGCCGGAGGATAGCCCCTGAACATCTGCCCAGGTTCATTATGTAAGTGG
This sequence comes from Megaleporinus macrocephalus, assembly GCA_021613375.1. Lineage (NCBI taxonomy): Eukaryota > Metazoa > Chordata > Actinopteri > Characiformes > Anostomidae > Megaleporinus > Megaleporinus macrocephalus. The sequence goes on from CM038726.1 coordinate 5,812,077, forward strand.
ACGAGTCAGGACAGACCCCAGAAATCTAAAAGTGTCCTGTTGTTGGGCTGGTTGATGGCTCGAGGGAATTTCACACAGACCTTAAAAAGGAGCAGAACACACATTCTTCAGTCAGTCCTCAGGTTTAGGTTCAGAGATCCAGGCTGCTGTACAGGCTACCACCAGATTCCATGATGTCTGTCTACCAGAGGCTGATGCTAATCTCTGCGGTCGTGCTGTTGTTAGTAGTGGGCAGTAGCTGGGCGCTCATATGTGAGCCCTGTTCTGACACGGTGAGATGTCCAGAGATGCAGTGTAAGGGTAGGCAAGTCCAGAGGGTCTGCAGCTGTTGCCCCCAGTGTGCCAAACAGAAGGACGAGATTTGTGGTGGCCTGTTCGACTCGATGGGGATTTGTGACGAAGGTCTACAGTGCGTGAGAAGTGGGCACCCAATGAACAGTGCTGGAGTATGTAAAGGTGGGTATGGCAGCGCTTTCACTTTTGCCTCTCTGAAGTTCTAGATTTAATAGAAAGCACCAGTGACTGTGTCCTCTATGTGTTCTCTGGTCCTTCATCAGTGACTATTAAAATGTTCTCTCTTTTTTCAGATAAAGCACCAAACAATGTCCAGAAACAACCTCACGGAATGCAGAAGTCTTAGAGGTAAGTAATTAACTTCATCGATTGTTAGCTATCTTCAAGTCTACGGTTTTTCAACCACTTAGGCCTGAAAGGACACTTTGTCCTTAATTGACTTCAAAATAACAAAGAAACAGAAATTGTTGTCAGACCAGAAACAACATACATACCTTGTCCAGCAACAGGAAGAACGGGCTCCAGCACAGTTTAAGCAGTTTACGAGCAAATGGATGAATGAATATGCACCCCAATGAGGAGGTTCCTCAAGGTTCTAGTGTGGGACCTATTTAGTTCTGAAGCTTTTCCTTTCTGAAATGGACTGTTCTGTTAAAAGTATTTACAGTCTTACTCAAAAACTGGGACTATTTGATTTACTAAAACCTTAGATCCTGTTTAAGATACTTACAAGAGCACATTGGTCTTAAAACAGAAACATACAACTCAAGCATTCTTAGGTTTGTTTACTTTGCAACTGAATGGATTGAAAGTTCATCATGTTTCTCACAGTGAAGACCCAGTGATTGAAAGAATATCTGAATGCACTTTGAGTATGTACACGTTTTCACTGTGAACGCTTGTGCTTTTCTTTGAATGGCTGAAATCTTTCATATGTGCAGGTTGAGACCAATGACGAGTTTCACCAGGAGGACAAGAAGCGTGCAGATGATCTGACTGACATTAAAACTTCACTCCAAATGGACACAAGTGGCACTGCATTCGGACGTCTTTAAACTAAATGTTGTTTATTTGAACCTTTATTGATCTGACCAAAGTACAAAGATCTTCTAGTATTTTTACTCACCAACTTTTTGACGATGAGGAAATTGATACATCAATAACCATGAAAGTAAGAAATGATTGTCTATGGATTAAGAATTATGATTATAAACTTTTTTAAATTAGTCTTAGTCTTCTTGTACTACAGGCATCTATTGTTCTCTGGAATTCTTGTTCTACCTATGGAAATAATCTGCTGTATGATGAAATAAATATGCATGGTCTGCAGTTGAACTGTTTTATCACTTTTGTCTTTTTTACATTCTTTAATATTTGTAGCAAACAAATATGAAATATTCTAAGAAACAATAAAAATAGCTCTGAATTAAAATGATTTTCCAGAATATGTGGGACAATGTGCAATGGTTTGCACTTGGTGCTGGAGGAATTTCTTCAAAACCCTTAACCCAACTGAGGAGTTCTGCCATGCATGGAGGTGGGCAGTTTATGCCGCATCCTTAGATGAGCCTGTTGGTTGCCATGAATGCAGCATGTTAGGACATCACAGCAGATGCCTACAGATGTTGGATAAGCATGGACAGACAGGAACGTCAGGACGTGTAGAAAGATTCCAGTGGAACTTTAAATACAGCTCTGCATGTACAGTTCTGTAGAGTATTGATGACTTTGTGCTATGAAGTGTTATAACAGTACTGCTTTTCTTTTCTGTATTTTCAATGAACTGGTCTGTCTATAAAATACTGTACAAACAGTACAATCATGAATATGAATCCTGGCCAATCAGTGTCCCACATATGGTAATGCTGAAATGAACACATATGCCACATAGACAAAGTGCAACCACATGCATGTTAGTGAGAAATGCACCAAAGTGACTGAGAGACGCTGTAATATTGTTACAGCCGTGGCATTTTTCCACCCCTAGTGGTGAATTTTGGTATTGATTTGCAGGGGCACAGGTCACCACACAGGAGGTTTGTTTATTGTACATTCAGATGAGATGTTGATGGACTCCTCAATCCATTTACATCTGTGTCCATCCAGTTCGCCGGATAAAGAAAGTAAAAATAGAGTATATATATATATATATATATATATATATATATATATATATATATATATATATATATAAGTTATTTAAACAAAGCCATTCTTTATGTTTTAAAAACATTTTTTGATAGATGCAGGAATGCAGACAGGTCAATTAACTTCATTAACAGGTCTAATTCCAAGAATCCCCCGAGGGACAATGTGACATGCATCACAAACCGTTCTCGAGATCAGTCTAAATGCTGAACTGTTACACCTGAACCCAAGTTTATCTTCTCTATAAAGACTGTTTGTTTGAACACGTACTCAGTGAAGTACAGGTTTTCTGAGTGGGTTTCTGTGTTTGTATCTTTGAACCTTTCCTCTCAGTAAGAAAGGTGCTCGAAGAAGCTCAATGCAGAAATACAGACAGGGTATTGTGGCAGGGTATTATTTATTTACATAACTTTAAAATACTTACATAGAAAGTTAATGACAGTGATGATATGTTTGTGTGCCCCTTAGAATATTTATATTTGCTGATAAAACTAATAAATAATGCAAACCATACATATGTATTACATCACTCTGAAGATTATTGCTATAAATACAACAAGACCAGAGAACAATAGTTGCGATTAGTAAAGGTTCATGAGCGTAAGTCTTAACAAAGAGAATATCATTTCTTAGTTTCATGTTCATTAACATATCAATTTCCTGAGATATGAAAAAGACTTTTTTATATATTTTGTCTCCTTAAAAAAAGTTGATCAGTGAAAATACTAAAATCTTTACATTGTGCTTTGGTCAGTTAAATGAAGGTTCAAGATAAATAACAAATCACAGATTCTAGTTTTTACTGGATTTTCCAAAATGGCCCAACGTTTCCAGTAATGGGATCCATACAAGAATACATGAATTATGGAGTTCTGGTTTGATAATCAAAAAAGGAGCGCTACTGTTGATGAATGGAAAGAATAAGTGCTCATTTGGAGTGAGTCAGATCATCTGGGCACTTCTCGTCCTCCTGGTGCAACTCATCATCGGTCTCAACTTGTGCATATCAACGATTTCAGCCATTTAAAGAAAAGCTGGTTGCTAATCTGAAGAAGCAGTGCTGGGACATTCTCAGCCCCAGTCAGTCAAAATGCTGTTGTACCACGGCGCTGTTCACTGTTGTCCACCAGTGAAGTCACACAGTATCATCTCAAGGATAATTAACACAAAGCAAAGATGTTAATTTCTTACCTCCAGGAACATTTTATTTCAATTGCCTAAAGCAAGATGCACTGCTAGTTGTAAGCATGATTTAGTGCTAGATGTGGGCTAAATTACACTACTAGATGTGGGCTAAGATCCACTACTAGATGTGGGCTAAGATCCACCGCTAGATGTGGGCTAAGATCCACCGCTAGATGTGGGCTAAGATCCACCGCTAGATGTGGGCTGAGATACACCGCTAGATGTGGGATAAGATACACTGATATATGTGGGCTAAGATCCACTGCTAGATGTGGGCTAAAATACACTGCTAGATGTGGGCTAAAATACACTGCTAGATGTGGGCTGAGACACACTGCTAGATGTAGCCAAAGATCCACTACTAGATGTGGGCAAAGATCTACTGCTAGATGTGGGCTAAGATCCACTGCTAGATGTGGGCTAAGATCCACCGCTAGATGTGGGCTGAGATACACCGCTAGATGTGGGATAAGATACACTGATATATGTGGGCTAAGATCCACTGCTAGATGTTGGCTAAGATCCACCGCTAGATGTGGGCTAAGATACACTGCTAGATGTTGGCTAAGATCCACTGCTAGATGTGGGCTAAGATCCACTGCTAGATGTTGGCTAAGATCCACCGCTAGATGTGGGCTAAGATACACTGCTAGATGTGGGCTGAGATCTACTGCTAGATGTGGGCTAAGATCCACTGCTAGATGTGGGCTAAGATCCACTGCTAGATGTGGGCTAAGATCCACTGCTAGATGTTGGCTAAGATCCACTGCTAGATGTGGGCTAAGATCCACTACTAGATGTGGGCTGAGATCTACTGCTAGATGTGGGCTAAGATCCACTACTAGATGTGGGCTGAGATCTACTGCTAGATGTGGGCTAAGATCCACTGCTAGATGGGGGGCTAAGATCCACCGCTAGATGTGGGCTGAGATCTACTGCTAGATGTGGGCTAAGATCCACCGCTAGATGTGGGCTAAGATCCACCGCTAGATGTGGGCTAAGATCCACTGCTAGATGTGGGCTAAGATCCACCGCTAGATGGGGGCTGAGATCTACTGCTAGATGTTGGCTAAGATACACCGCTAGATGTGGGCTAAGATCCACTGCTAGGTGTGGGCTAAGATCCACTGCTAGATGTGGGCTAAGATCCACTACTAGATGTGGGCTAAGATCCACTACTAGATGTGGGCTAAGATCCACTACTAGATGTGGGCTAAGATCCACTACTAGATGTGGGCTGAGATCTACTGCTAGATGTGGGCTAAGATCCACTACTAGATGTGGGCTAAGATCCACTACTAGATGTGGGCTAAGATCCACTACTAGATATGGGCTGAGATCTACTGCTAGATGTGGGCTAAGATCCACTACTAGATGTGGGCTAAGATCCACTACTATATGTGGGCTGAGATCTACTGCTAGATGTGGGCTAAGATCTACTGCTAGATGTGGGCTGAGATCTACTGCTAGACATGTGCAAAGATCTAACTACATAATAACTACATTGTATGGTGCCTATAAAAGAGCTCACTGTGTCATTACAGGGCTCGCATATGAGCGCCCAGCTACTGTCCACTACTAACAACAGCAGGACCTGAGAGATTAGCACCAGTCTCAGAGAGACAGACATCATGGAGTCCAGCAGTAGCCTGTAAAACAGCCTCAACCTAACCCTGAGGACTGACTGAACAGTGTGTGTTTTGCTTCTTTTCAACGTCTGTGTGAAATTCTTTTGAGCTATCAACCAGCCTGATAACAAGATGCTCTTAGATTTCCATGGCTTGGCTCAACTCGTCCTGACTCGTCCACTTACATAGTAAGCCTGGGCAGATGTTCAAGATCTTTGTCACGGCTCTGTAGTCCAACGCACTTAACGTGCCAATTCTTCCCGGCACTCTAATTCCAAGAATCCCCCGAAGGTCAATGTGACATGCATCCCAAACCGTTCTTAAGAACACTCTAAGTGCTGAACAGTTACACCTGAACCCAAGTTTGTCTTCTCTATATTTGTTTGAACACGTGCTCAGTGAAGTACAGGTTTTCTGAGTGGGTTTCTGTGTTTCCTTATCTTTTCCTCTCAATAAGAATTGTGGTCAAAGAAGGACACTGTGATAGATGTCTTTGTTGTCCAAGAACAACTTTGCAAGCGGGCTTGAATATGCCCACATGGATGTTCAACAATGCTTTTTGGACAGGTGAGACAAGAGTGGAACTTTTTAGCACAAGTGCACTCCAACACCAAAACCTCATCCCAACTGTGAAGCACGGTGGAGGGAGCTTCATGATTTGTGGCTCCTCAGCTGCCTGTTATTTTAATGGTGAATTAAAACGTTTTACAAGGGAGTGGTTTTAATGGCAGCAGTCCAAGATCTCAAGATTTGGCATCAATCCCTGCACTACTCGGACCGACAGTCTCCATAGTGGTATTTTCAAAACGTTACGAGGACATAATGAAAAGAGAGAGGACTAAATAAAGAGAGGACAGAACTCCATTAATTTTGTCCCTTTTTCTTTTATTCAGTCTCATTTTTCTTCATTTAGTCTCCTATCTTTTCATTCTGAACTATTTCTTTTTTTTCTATTTATTCTTGTTTCAGGCTTCTCTCTTTTTGCTGTCTACTTTCATTTTGTCCTCTCTCCTATAGTTTGGTTTATATAGTCCTATAGTTTTATTGAGTCCTATTGACTTTCATTCAGTTCCCTCTTTCCATCATTTTTTCTCCTTCAATTCTGTTCTCTGTCCTTTCGTTCCTTTCCTTCTCTCCTCAATCCTTTCATTCGGCTGTTTTTCCTTTCATTCGTTTACATTCCTTCCCTAATTCTGTCCCTGTCCTGTCTTTCTTCCCCTCTCTTCTCTTTCGGTACACCTTCTTCCCTCGATTACTCAGTGCTGTACTGTAGAGAAGCAGCCCCCCGATCCTGAAGCTCCCACCTTCATACTTTCCGTCAGGTCAGCCGTGTCGTGTAAAAGTTGGCTACATGATTTTGTTCTGCTTGAGGGGCGAAGTGGGTTAGGAGCTGTCAGTCAAGCTGCCCATCAGCCACGCCCCCACACAGTTCTAAGATCAGCAGTGTAGAAGCATATTTCTGGCTTATTTTTCATTCGTCTTTGCCGGATGTTTAACATAACACTCATCTTTGGTATCGTTCCCCAGGACTTTCAGTGTAAGTCCAAGTGATTTTGGAGAATTTCTATTGGTCCATTCGCTATAAAACTCAACTCAAGTTCCAATGACACTTTAAAGCTTTGGACTCTTGAAAACATTATTATATTTTGAAAAGCTATTTTTTTTACAGACGGGAAGCTTTTATTTGCTCAGCAAAACATTATTTTTGAAATATTCTAAAAGTATTAATTTAGTAAGGTAGAGCTTTTACATATTTTAGTGTGTTTGTTTAACCCTTTCCAAGCTTCTCCTAAACAACCCAGTATTATTATCAGTTCTCATCTAATACCTGCTTTGACTGCTCAGTACTTCATTAAGCTAAATCAAGATTGCTGCTGAAGGAACTAAACACATTCATACAATGTCTGGGGCGTCCAGGAGAAATCTGGAACCTAACTTTGTTCTTCAAACTGGAGCTCAAGATCTGATCTACTTCTCTCGCAATAAGATATTCATGTTACTTTGTATTGTATGTATGATTATTTACATCTGTTCTAATCAGATCTGCTGTTCTTACTGGTGAACATACAAACACTGATCAGATAAAGAGGCTGACTACGTTTTATATACCCAATTTAATGGAATAGAAAAGCAAGACGAGCCAAGAACGAGGACACGGCCTTGTGTAACATCTATTTATTACCACCATAGTATGAGAAATTTGGAAAATACAAAGATCAGCTTATTTAGATTTCTGAATAAGAAAAATAAACAGAAACATGAGGTTATACTGTGTATCACAACGAGAGAGCGAGAAAGAGGGAGAGGAGCTGAAAGGTCTACACAAAGAGAGTGGAACACTCCAAAAAACAAAACGTGACAACTTTTTAAAATTTTTTTGCTACAATTCGTGACCAATGCCGATCTGTGGAAGGAAAAAAGAAAAGAAAGGAGGAGATGGGGGAAAAGAGAGAAAGACGACAGAAAGAGAAGAGAGAGAGAGAGTGTTAGAACAAGGAGAAGGGATGTCTGGAGAACAGTGAGAGTGAATGAGAGGCTGGTTTAGAGCACCCCCCTGTGGCTGCCTGAAGTTATAACAGGAGGAGCAGGATCGGCAATCACTGTGATGAACGAAAGGAAAGACGGACGACAAACGAGAGACGGAAACAAAGATTTTCATTCAAATTTTCTTTCGTTTTGCTCTTTTGTATCCTAACAGTGGTAAAACGAGTCATGTGTATGCATCATAGAAAAAAAAGACACCATATCAACAATAATAGTAATCATCAATATTATAACAACTTTTTAACCAATAGATGCTGGTTTGCAGTTGAATACGATTCTGCTTCGCTGATCACGGCACCGGCACGCGCTCGCACCGCTATAGGTGGGGTGCACCTGCACGTACACACACATCTGCCAAGACAGGTGGGGGTGGGGGGGGGGTAAGGACAGGTATACAGGGTAGGGTGATTGGGTACAGGTAATCAGATTCAGGTGTCTCGATACTGATGTACAGATAAAGGTAGGGTTCTGGGTACGGGTGTATGGGGCAGGTAAAGGTGGCCTGGGGCAGTTTTAGTAGCACCCTGCTGTGGAAGTTGCCGCTCCCCTTAAGCAGACTAACCCCAGACGCCACCCCTCGGATCTCCCTGTGTGTGCACGTGCACGTACGTAAACGTCTGTGTGGGGGGGAAACCAAAACCAAAACCAAAACAATAAGAAAAAATAAGACCCCAAGCTCGGCATGGGTGGACCTCGTTTATGCTCCGACTGCGTGTACGTGTGTTCAGAGAGAGTGCGTGCGCTGACGCGTCAGTGGGGGCAGGCAGGTGGGTGGGCGCGGGCGCGGGCCGGCGGCCGCGTGATCGGCAGCATCTGTTACATGCACATACAGGTACCCTACGCTTCAGTGAGACAGCACTAGCAGACTGAAACACATTGGCCTCCCCGTCGCTGATACTCTAAACTCTACCAAGAAAGGAGGGAGGAGGAGACGAGTGGAGAGGGGGACAGAGAGAGAGAGAGAGAAAGAGAGAGCGAGAGAGAGAGAGAAAGAGAGAGAGAGAATGCGAAAAAGAGGGAAAGGAGCAGGAAGAAAGGAGGAGAGCCTAAGCGCGCTCTCCGCGGATGCGGCGGGCCAGCTGAATGTCTTTGGGCATGATGGTGACGCGCTTGGCGTGGATGGCACACAAGTTGGTGTCCTCGAAGAGACCCACCAGGTAAGCTTCGCTGGCCTCCTGCGTGTGTACACACACACACACACACACACACACACACACACACACAAGTTCAACAACAACAACAACAATGAAAATAAGGAACATGGTTATAAATAAGGAACTATTTGAAGATTCCAGTTCAACCACTGTGGTAAAACATTGTGAGATCCAAAAGCTAACCAATTAACAACAATTCTTTTAGTTCTTTAAATAACACAACAGACCAGTGGTGGCGCTACAGAGTCTCCCTCAGTCCAAAATTAAGATCTGACAAGCTGTGAGATGAGACTAATCAAAATAATGGCCCGTTGGCCACCACCAATTAAGCACAAGTGCGAAGAACCAGAAATTGTAGCAATCTCAGTTAAAAGTAGTCAAGCTATAGGGGTGGGGTCAGCAGGTTGGGATGTTTTTGTAATACTGTGAAGAATCAGGATGGGATAGGATCCGTAATAAGGCCCACAGTGCATTTCCTTAAGTAAACGTTAGCCTAAATTAAAACGCTAGAAGATGGTCTGGCAAACCCACCTGCAGAGCTCCAATGGCAGCGCTCTGGAAACGCAGGTCCGTCTTGAAGTCCTGAGCGATCTCCCTGACCAGACGCTGGAACGGCAGCTTGCGGATCAGCAGCTCAGTGGACTTCTGGTATCGACGGATCTCACGCAGGGCCACGGTACCGGGCCTTGACACACAAACAACACCTGCTCATCCAATGTTTCTTTCAAAACAGTGTAATAAAATCAAAAGAAGTTTGTTCCCCCTCAACTCTCTGCTGTGAGGATCTGATTGCAATCAGCAGTGAAAGCATTCAGACAGGTACTGATGTTGACTGATCAGTTGTGAATCACTCCAGCTCATCCTAAAGGTACTGGTCGATGCTCCATCACTCCAGAGGATGCGGGTTCATCCATCTGCATCCCAATGCTAGAAGGATTTACACCCACGCAAGAAACTGGAAGTGTTAACCTTAGACTTGTGTGTGAACTTTTCTATGAGGATTCTACAAGCTGTGTGTGCCTTTGAACTTCTGTGTCAGCATTGGGTGCAACTCATTGCAGCTAATATGAAGGTGTGTCCACAAACATTAGGACATACAGTGTACAAAACCTTCATCAGTCTGAAGGATCTTCAACTTCACCAAGTTTAGACAGTTAGAGCCAATTATATAATCAATTACAATCAAATTTACAATCATTTAAGATAAGAAAACTTTCAGGATAACTTCTCTTTCTGTGTAAAGACTCTTCAAATGCTTCTAAACTGAATCATGGTCATATTAAATATCACAATGGATGCAACTGTTTACTAAAGAGTGGTACACGACTACACCTACCATGTTAATACATAAGCAAGCTACTGTTATTCACTGCCTCTACAGTACCTTGCTCTTGTGCGCTTAAAGCATTTTGTGTGTGCCTCACATGCCCATACATTACCTGTAGCGATGAGGCTTCTTCACTCCACCAGTAGAGGGCGCGCTCTTGCGGGCAGCTTTAGTGGCCAGCTGCTTACGAGGAGCTTTACCTCCTGTCGACTTACGGGCGGTTTGCTTAGTACGAGCCATGGCTACTCAAGTTACCTGCGGAAAGTGAACAAGGGAATAATTAGCGTGTGCTAGTTTCACCGGCATGTTACGTTATATGTGATTGGTTCTAATAAAACAGTCAACACAGCTATGTCAACTTATACCATACGTATATCATTGCTTTTCAAAAATTTGCAATTTTTGGGATTTATTCCCAAGCTACTAGAAAGCATTTCCATTGGTGCATTTATCTTGAAAAACATGTTTTTCTTTGGACTGTGAGACACACACACACACACACATTATATATATATATAGTTGATATCCAAAGAAAAACATGTATCTCTATTATCTTTATTCATCGTCTGAACATGACAGGTACTGTTTACATTGTGTGAACATTTCATGATGAATGAACCAATGGAAATGCTTTAAAATAGCTTGGAAATACAGCTTTTGGCCTCTCCTGTAAAGTTGCCATGGAGATATTTGGTTTACTTTGGAAAGCAATGAAATATATCATTTAAACCATCTTTTACACATATAAGCACACTTACATACATGTTTACTCATATTCTATGATCAAACTTACTATAATATAAAAAATTAAATGCAAAAATAATTATTTTTTGAGTATTTAAAAGAATGTTTGAATTTCTAAAACTGCCTTATATATATATATATATAACACTGTAAACACTACTGGGCAACTGTTACTGCCACTGTACCTCCTAAACTGTCCCACTATGTATATGCAGCATTTAGAAAACGAAACTGTTCACATAAACTACAACCTCAAGTGACTCACTGTGGCCCACATGCTATTTCAGGCAACAGCTTCACACGAGGGGGGGAAATAAGAAGACCCAATAAATGAAACCCAGCCAATCAGCGCTCGCCCACATCGCCTTTCAGCCAACCACCGGGGTGCGCATAGCCTCACCGAGCGCAACAGCCAATGGCTGACCAGGAGCTGAGGATTCCAACCAATCGCAGCCTCCCGCAACCGTCGCGCGGGGCGGGACCGCGAGGGTTGGCGCCGCCCTAAACCGCAAGATTATGGCCGCAATTTGAACAGCAACTGTGGCGGAGCGCGAGCGGAGAGGACGCGGAGTTCCCCGTAAAACACGGACACCTCGCCGCGAAACGGCCCCAAACCTCCTCGTCCGGGGAGCAGACATCCTCGGGCGCCGGGGGAGACGGGCGGCCGGCTTTCCCGCCGCCGATTCGCGCCGTAAAACCGAGTGGAAGCCGCGCGACAGGCGGGAGAAAAGAAGCGGGGGATTTTTTCTCCTCTGAAGAGAAGCAGCCTCTCTGTCCTCTCAGCGCTCGAGCTCAACACGACGACCCGCGGCTTTTCTACGCGCTTTTCTCGCCCAAAAAGCGGCCGTTCTGCCTAAAAGTTGGTCGAAGCGGCGGAAAAGTGTGTCAGGGCTCGAACGGCGAGGCGGCAGCGGTACTTACCTGCGGCGAAAGCGTCGGTTCGTGTGTCTGAAATGTGTGCAGCTCCGGCCGCCACTCGCTCTGTTTACTATCACTCACACAATGGGAGCCGAGCGGCCAGCGGCAAAATGGCCGCCGCGTCAATCATCCCGGGACTCCCACAATGCACCTGAATTCAGTGTAAACAAAACACAACCGTCGACTTTCACCACGTTTCACTCACATTTTCACCATCAAAACTCTATTTAAACTTAAATATCGAGTTTTCAGAAGCATGAGAAACCAAAACTGATACTTTAACTGAAACTTTCTGCTTTTTATTTAGCAGCGGTTGTTTTTTTCTGACTGTTTCGGAGCTGACTGGATTTATAAACAGGATTTCCCATTCACTTTCACCTAAAGGGGCAAAATATCACTGAAATTAATAATTGTAATAATAATAATACACAATACTAGTATTCTTGATCAGTCACAAAAAACATTTTGTAAGAAGAAGTAACAGATGTAGTCTAAAAACAATACCAGTTATGTTGATCAGTCACGAAACTAAACATATTCATATATTTATAATAAATAATATATTAATAAATAATAATAAATATTTTTTGTTGTTTTTTTTCTGACTGTTTCAGAGCTGACTGAATTTGTGGATGTCAGTTTACAGCTACAGTTGCCATCCACGTTCACTCAAAGGAGATGATTGATCTCACAGAATGTAATAATAATAATAATACAAAATGGTAGTTATCTTGATCATTCACGAAACAAAAAAGTTTATTATGGATATAATAAATATAATATTTCTGTTTGTTTCAGAATTTATTTAGTTTTATTGACTGTTTCGGAATTGACAGATTTTTTCAATGCGAATTAATTTACTCCAAAATAAAACAAATTGGTGTTTATATACATGTGTATATATATAACATGAAGAAGAATGCACAATACTAGTTATTTTTATATTTTCATCAGTTACGAAGCAAAACAATATTTGTTCATTTTAAAATAAATAAAATAAGTTGCAATTATTACTGCTTTTGGTGAATACCATGCTGTATGAACCCTTTTGTGTATAAATGACTTTTAAATAAAGTTTCTGAGCATGACAGAACCTAACAAGGAAACTCCACCAATTTTCCAAAATTCAACATTATTAAATGCTTAAGATGTAAACAAAGACATTCCGAGTGGTTAGGTGTGTTTTGCTCTGTTCTAGAGAAACCTGCAGTCAGAATTTTTTTACAGTGGTGTTGAATGGAACCAGACGTCCACTGCTAAAAGCTCCCTCACAGAAAGTTACTACAGGAAATGTTTAAATATACAAACATATACAAAATATCCAAAGGTTTTGAATCGTAATTATGTTGAAATAAAAAATGTTCAATGTGGTTGGGATGGGAACCATGCAGGGAAAATAACCCCCAAAGTAAACATATCACCATCTGTACAACACAAGCAAAGTCATTTTGGTTCCTATTTAAACCACCAGTAAATCACCAGTGAACAATTCTTATACCAAACTACTCCAAAGCTAAATTATACAGACAGTTTGGTGGCTTTACTCTTTAAACCCCAGCGAGTGGTTTGGTGTGAAATGGTTCACTGTTGGGAACCAGGAGTCACCTTGTCTACAACACTAATTTAGCCATTTTATTTGCCATCTAAACCTCCAGCGAACCTACTTCTGAGTTCTGATGATTGTAATAAAGTCTCTTTGGGGACTAGTTGACCTCAGAGCCAAAAACAACTTCTATCATACACAGTCGAGTCACATTATTATGACCACCAGCTTATATCCAAAGTGACCGCCATGTGAAACACAGACAGCAGCTACACGAATTCGGAGACTCAATAAGGTCCTGGTAGGTGGTCACAGGTATCTGGAGCCATGCTGACTGCAGTGCATCCCACAGCTGCTGGAGGGAGCATGGGGGAGGATCCATAGAGCCAACACTACCATCCAGGTGGCCCAACAGATGCTTAGTTGGGTTCAAGTCTGAGGAATTAGGGGTCCAGGGTAGTAGTTGGAAGTCTCGGTCAGCTCCTTCAACCAATGTGGGACATTTCTAGCCATGTGACGTGTCTTGCTAGAAGATCCCATCCGCCCCAGAGAAGACCATCAGCATGTATGGTGTACGTGATCCGGTCCAGAGAATGTCACGTATATATCCGCTGCCGCCATCCATAATAATGTGCATCAGGCATCAGGAACTATTCGGTGTAATGTCTTTCTGTGAGGTTGCTGCTGACATCTGGTTCCATTCACCACCACTGTGAACTATTCTGAGATGGTGGAATTCCCATTTTAAACCAGTTTAAACAGGCTAGGGGCTATTCTGCCACTCTCTCTCTCTCTCTCTCTCTCTCTCTCTTTGCTTTGGCGCTCAGGAATAATTAAGTGGACACTTAAAACAACAGAGACGGATGCTTCTCTCTTTGGAGACGGTCCAGTGTGTGTAGATGAGCTCCTCAGACCATTTAATCATGTTTGAAATGTTCGTTAAGGCAGCAGTTTGTAGCTGTCAGGCCTAATGCACTGTACCTTGTACACATCTCTCGGGTCCAGGAGGCTTTCAGGTGGTCTCAGTGGGCACAGAGAGAGAGCGTGGCTCTTAGCCAGGTTGTACTGAGTTAGTGGCTGAAACTCAGTTCTCCTTACTTGAAATCTTACATGTACTCACAAGCTTTTAAAGTGTCCACACGTGGAAGCCAAGCTGCAAAAACAGGCAGTTTTGAACTCTTTGCCTTTGTGATGTCACAAAAACCAAATCATTTACACATACCCACCCGTTCAGCCTTGCAGCAGTTAAGCCCCGCCCATTTATAATGAAGCTGTAAGAAGCGTTTCAGTTCAGTGCGCTCTTCTCAATGAGGTTTAATAAAGGAGAGCCAATCAGAACAGAGCTCATATATTATAGATCAGTCTTAAAGGGACAGTATCAACATTTATTCATTCATTATCTAAGCTGCTTATCCCTCTGGCCACTCATTGGGCGGAAGGCAGGAAACATCATGGACAGGCCGCCAGTCCATCACAGGGCAGATACACAGACACTCAGGGCCAGTGTAGCGTCTCCGACTGGTCATAGAAACTGAGCTGTGGTCATTTTTTTGGTACATAAAACCATAAATATATATATACACATACAATGGTCACCTCATGATACAGCTGAAATAATATATGCTAAAATATCTCCAAAAAATATCCGCCATATTATCTGAACATTATGTGAATTATTACATAATTACGCTTCACCGTCCAAAGATTTTGGGTAGTACATGAAATGGCTATTGCTCACAGTGGTGGTGAATGGAACCAGACCTCCAGCTTTAAAAGCTAATTCACATATAGATTTTTACATGGGTTGTTTCGATATTTGCTGCCTGATACCTGAGACGTTGTTGACTTTGTATTTCAATCCATTATTTATTTTAGTCTGTTTATGGTAAAGGGATATATGGAGGGCTGTGTGAGATTATTGGAGGTTCAATGGTGGTTGTTGGTAGTAAATAAAATATGTATATTTGTGTTGTAGACATGGAGACTCCCAGTTCCCATCACCACCACTGTAAAGAAATCCCAGTGAACCTAAACCACTCAGAGCCACTGTGTATTTAAGTTAC
Organism: Megaleporinus macrocephalus; assembly: GCA_021613375.1. NCBI lineage: Eukaryota > Metazoa > Chordata > Actinopteri > Characiformes > Anostomidae > Megaleporinus > Megaleporinus macrocephalus. The sequence continues at coordinate 5,827,625 of CM038726.1, forward strand.
TTAATTAGGCAGATAATTCTTGACTACCTTCACCAACCTGTGTACAGGTAAACTGTAACACTACCTTCACCTACCTGTGTACAGGTAAACTGTAACACTACCTTCACCTACCTATAATAATGCATTTCATGTAAATTTCATGACTTGGATTCTGTTAAGGCTGCAACACTGCTGCTCTATTTTCAGGCAGCAGAGGGCGCCAGCACCTCTTTAACTGATGTGAATAGTGGTCTATGAGTAGGACTGTGCCCCCCCCCCCCCCCCCCCCCCCCCACCAAATTGGAATACATACACACACCTGATCTCCTTTATCCAACGAACTGACAGCAAGTCAGTCGTGAACTCTACAAGCACCTCTTTGCAGTTTGGTCTCTACGTGTAATCTTGCCGGGCCGAAGCAGTCCAATCAGTCCAATCAGTCCAATCAGTCCAGTTATTTATACAGTGCTTTAATTGGTGTCCACTGGCCGAACGGGATGCTTGCTCAGCGCCTTTTGTTTACATTTGCATTCGTACCCACCGCTGCACTCACCGCAGCCCCGCGTAGGCTGCGGTATTGGCCAGTGTAGGTCACGGTTTATTGATTGTTTTATAGAGGCCGCGACCTTGAGGCCTTTAAAACTCCTGTATGGATAATCAAAGAAGAAAGGCTTTAACCTGACCACATTTCATTACTCCGGAGAGCCAGAGGAGGTGCAGCCAGGAAGGCCTTTCAAACAGAATGACAAGCGTCCACTAAAATGAAGAGCCGGAGCTTGAGCAGCTATGAACACACCAACACTATCAAGAATCTCTAAGAACTGTGTAGTTACGCATGAACAACACATGTAACAACACATGTAACGGCTAGTGATGGAGCCACTGTTACAGATGGATTACAGCAGTACTGCTAATGTAGTTACACATGGGTATCAATGAGTATCTTGATAGTTCTCTCTCTCAAGTAATTAAGTAGTTGCATAAATATCACTGTTACATTAGAATATTAGAAATAAAATGCTGTTACAGTCTAATTACAAATACAGTTACACCAATGTGTAGTTACATGGGGAAGAATGTTATTAGAGCTATTAAGATACTCTTATGTAATTACATGAGGTAGAATAGAAACTGATACCCATGTGTAACTACGTAACTGCTGTAATCCATCTGTAACAGCAGCTACATCACTAGTAGTTACATTGCTGTTACATGTGTTGTCCATGTGTAACCACACAGTTATTAGAGACACTTAATATAAAGTGGGACCAAGAGTGGCTTGAAATGGTTCACTGTACAGTGGTGGGGGCTAATGGGGGGTGGGGGAGTCTATCATGTGTACAACACAAACATGGTTTGTCATGTTGGTTACGTTAAGTCCAGTTACCCTTTGCATTGTGTTAAGCCCTCAAGATACCTGGAACAAAAGAAGTGGTCTAGGTTAACTCAGGGCTCCGCAGGGTTTCTGTCAATGATGTCCAGGTTCAGAACGTTTCCCCTCCTTTCTGTATAGTTGCCGTCTTGGACGTACGGGGTGACGATCAGCGTGTATATGTCAGCGTCTGTCATCTTGTGTGTCCTCCTCAGAATCAACGCCAGTTTCTGTGAAAGGTCAGCCGGGCGCCGCAGCCAGGCGAGTCTCAGTGGGAGGACAGTTACCGTCCATATGTCCGATCAGCCCTGGGCTGAGCTTATCTCTACACCGCAGTCAGGGGGGAGGCTCCGGATTTGGGAGCCCACGTGAGAACTCGGTGACTCACTGTTAGCACTGTTGGCTAAATATACGTCGCCCTCTGCAGGTGGCCAGCGTGTGAGGAAAACCTGGTGATGAGTCCAAGTTTGGCTGCTCGTGGGTACAGTATTAGCCCCAGTGAAAAGTTACTCCATAGACTTCTGTTCATCATGACCTCTTTTCTCCAACACATGAAAAAACTTGATGTGTTGTTGGTCATCAGCGTGCAGCCCAAACAGCCCCGACCCACCGAGGTGACCTGTAGTATCCCAAAACCATGAGTAGCCTAAGAATGATAGAAGTTGGGTTAGGATAGTTTTATGGTTCTGTCCTAGGGAAAATTGGTGGTGGTCAATTTATTCAACTTTTTCTGACTTTTTATGCCATTGAGTGAGCCCCCCCCAAACACCAGACATTGTAGGGACATCGTCGGTTGGGCTAAACCTGGTCGGCCCATCATGGCCATTGTTTACCCTAAAAATAGCCGTTATAAGTTGGGCTGTGTTTGGTCCGTCTGACTAGTCCAAACTGGACCACATACAATCCAAATACAATTCTATAATAAAATACAATGTAATAACATAAATAATAATCTATATACACAGAGTTCTTCTGTTTTTGCAATTTTCACACTTAAATATTTCATATTGTTTTCAGTATTTTCAAATTTCAGTATGCAACAAAGATAAGTGATAAAGATATGATATGTGACACAGTAATAGCCCCCTAAACGTCATAACTGGTTGTGCCACGCTTGGCAGCAACAACTGCAATCAAGCGTTTGCTTAATAACTGACAGTGAGTCTTTCATATCTCTGTGGAGGAGTTTTGGTGATTTTTTTAAATTCAACCGCATTGGAGGGTTATCGAGCATGAATGGCCTGTTTAAGGTCATGCCACAGCATCTCAATCAGATTTAAGTCTGGACTTGGACTTGGCCACTCCAAAACATTTTGGGTTTTTTTAGCCATTCATAGGTGCTTTGGATCATTGTCCTACTGCAAAACCCAAGGTCTCGAACTGATTGCCAGATATTCTCCTTCACAATTTTCTGGAAGTGAGCGCAGAATTCATGGTTCCTTCAATTACAGCAAGTCGTCCGGGTCCTGAAGCAGCAAAGCAACCCCACACCATCATGCTACCACCACCATGTTTGACTGTTGGAATGATGTTCTTTTTTTCTGAAATGCTGTGGTTACGCCATGTGACGGGATGCACACCTTCCAAAAAGTTTCCACTTTTGTCTCACTAGTCCACAGAGTATTTTCCCCAAAGTCTCGGGGATTATCAAGATGTTTTGGCAAATGTTAGACACGCCTTTCGGTTTCTTTTTGGTCAGCCATGGTTTTCGCTTTGGAACTCTCCCATAGATACCATTTTTGCTCAGTCTCTCTTTCTTATTGTTGGGTTACGAACACTGACCTTAACTGTGGTAGGTGAGGCCTGCAGTGCTTTTGATGTTGATCTGGGTTTTTTGTGACCTCCTGGATATTCTTGATGCGGTCTTGGAGTAATCCGGGAAAGGTTTACCACTGTTCCATGTTTCTCCATTTGTGGATAACGGTTCTCACTCTGAGTCCCAAAGCCTTAGAAATAGCTTTGTAACCTTTTCCAGACTGATGTTTCTTATCAGTTCTTGAATTTCTTCAGATTGGGCCATAATGTGTTGCTTTTTGAGATCTTTTAACCTATTTCACGCTCTCAGACAGGTTCTATTTAAGTTATTTCTCGATTCTACAAGTCTGGCAGTAATCAGGCCTGAGTGTGGTAGTGAAATTGAACTCAGCTTAATCACAGTTAATTCATGGGTTGGGGGGCAATTACTTTTTTACATAGGGCCAAGTAGGTTTGGATAGTTTTTCCCTTAATAAATGAAATCATCATTTAAAAACTACATTTTGTATTTACTCAGGTTATCTTTATCTGTTATTGAAATTTGTTTGGTAATCTGAAACATTTAACCTTTCACCTTTTCTTTAATCAAATCTTATTGTTGTTTAGACACCAGGCAAAACCATCCTATCAACGTTCGTTAGCCATCAATCAAATCCCATTCAAATAAGTAGATGCTAATGCTAACAACTTAATTCACGCATACATAAGCCATGTTTGGTCCAGAGTGGCCAGACATCCCTGTCTTCTGGAGCGGTGAAGTCGTTCAAAGATGGTGGTGTAGTGGTTAGTATGGTGATGTAGTGGTTAGTATGGTGGTATAGTGGTTAGTACGGTGGTATAGTGGTTAGTACGGTGGTATAGTGGTTAGTATGGTGGTGTAGTGGTTAGTACGGTGGTGTAGTGGTTAGTACGGTGGTGCAGTGGTTAGTACGGTGGTGTAGTGGTTCGTATGGTGGTGTAGTGGTTAGTACGGTGGTGTAGTGGTTAGTACGGTGGTGTATTGGTTAGTACGGTGGTGTAGTGGTTAGCACGGTGGTGTAGTGGTTAGTACGGTGGTGTAGTGGTCAGCACGGTGGTGTAGTGGTTAGTACGTGGTGTAGTGGTTAGTATGGTGGTGTAGTGGTTAGTATGGAGGTGTAGTGGTTAATACGGTGGTGTAGTGTTAGTACGGTGTTGTCGTGGTTAGTACGGTGGTATAGTGTTAGTACGGTGTTGTCGTGGTTAGTACGGTGGTATAGTGGTTAGCACGGTGGTGTAGTGGTTAGTACGGTGGTGTAGTGGTTAGTATAGTGGTGTAGTGGTTATTATGGTGGTGTAGTGGTTAGTATGGTGGTGTAGTGGTTAGTACGGTGGTGTAGTGGTTAGTATAGTGGTGTAGTGGTTATTATGGTGGTATAGTGATTAGTATGGTGGTGTAGTGGTCAGTATGGTGGTGTAGTGGTTAGTACGGTGGTGTAGTGGTTAGTACGGTGGTGTAGTGGTTAGTACAGTGGTGTAGTGGTTAGTATGGAGGTGTAGTGGTTAGTACGGTGGTGTAGTGTTAGTACGGTGGTGTAGTGGTTAGTACGGTGGTGTAGTGGTTAGTACGGTGGTGTAGTGGTTAGTACGGTGGTGTAGTGTTAGTACGGTGGTGTAGTGGTTAGTATGGTGGTGTAGTGGTTAGTATGGTGGTGTAGTGGTTAGTATAGTGGTGTAGTGGTTAATACGGTGGTGTAGTGGTTAGTACGGTGTTGTAGTGGTTAGTACGGTGGTATAGTGGTTAGCACGGTGGTATAGTGGTTAGTACGGTGGTGTAGTGGTTAGTACGGGTAGTGTAGTGGTTAGTATGGTGGTGTAGTGGTTAGTACGGTGGTGTAGTGTTTAGTACGGTGGTGTAGTGGTTAGTACGGTGGTGTAGTGGTTAGTATAGTGGTGTAGTGGTTATTATGGTGGTGTAGTGGTTAGTACGGTGGTGTAGTGGTCAGTATGGTGGTGTACTGGTTAGTACGGTGGTGTAGTGGTCAGTATGGTGGTGTAGTGGTTAGTACGGTGGTGTAGTGGTTAGTACGGTGGTGTAGTGGTTAGTATGGTGGTGTAGTGGTTAATATGGTGGTGTAGTAGTTAGTACGGTGGTGTAGTGGTTAGTACGGTGGTGTAGTGGTTAGTACGGTGGTGTAGTGGTTAGTACGGTGGTGTAGTAGTTAGTATGGTGGTGTAGTGGTTAGTACGGTGGTGTAGTGGTTAGTACGGTGGTGTAGTGGTTAGTACGGTGGTGTAGTGGTTAATATGGTGGTGTAGTGGTTAGTAGTATGGTGGTGTAGTGGTTAGTATGGTGGTGTAGTGGTTAATATGGTGGTGTAGTGGTTAATATGGTGGTGTAGTTTTAGGAGGGTATAGTTATCTGGCTGGCTTTCATGGTGTCGTCCCGAGTTTGTAGCTGAAACACACTGAGGTTCGAGCTCTGATTCCCCGGTTAGGTTGAACACAGCCTTTGCTCTTTGTTGTACCACAACGTGAAGGAACGGGCTATCCCAGCGGGAGTCTCCCACATCAGGGAACTTAATAAATAAAACATGCAGACGCGTCCGCTGCTGGAAATCACATCTGCGTGTGTTATGACCCCATTATTCCTCGTGCTCCTTTTATTTATATCCATCCCAGTGCATTACGGAAGTCCCATTTCACATGCCGTAGATCAGGATGCTCACGGCCTAATCATATGGCAGAGAATCTACGGTGTCATTGACCACAGAGGGTATGTGAGTGGGGGGGTCGGGTGGGTTAAATGCTAGCGCGGAACTGAATTTATGACAGCAGATATTCCAGTTGTGTGTATATACACACAGAGTGTGCCCGAACAAAAAGTTGCGCATGTATTTATCCAGTCCTATCCGGTTTGCTAATGGACCGTATGACTGGAATATTAACTCCACTTCAGAAATTCTGGCGTGCCGCTCGCATTAGTCTTTGGATACGGCTGAAATAGCCATTAGCGAGCGCCATGCTGAATTAGCTTTGATAATAGGATACTAACACAACACGCTGCCGGACTGCTGATACAGTCCGCGAGGCCAGATGAGCGCGCTCACGTGTGGCCCCCTAAAATAGCAGCAGCCGTTTCTAGGAAATTTGCAAGGCCAAGCTGCTCTTGGGTCGTTTCAGAGTTTCCTCCCTCGTTCCAGAGACAGCTGATCAGCCAAGACATGTTTGGCGTCTGAAGTTGGGGTTAGATTAAAGTTATGGTTAGGGTTTAGGGTTAGAGTTAGATTAGGTTAAGGGTCAGGATATAGAGTTAAATTAGGATTTAGGGTCAGGGCTAAAATAGGGTTTGGGTTTGAGTTAGGGTTAGGACTTAGATTAGAGTTAGGTTTAGATTAGGGTTTAGGGTCAGATTATAGGGTTAAAGTAGTATTTAGGATCAGGGCATAGGGTTAAAATAGGGGTAGGGTTTGGGGTTGGGACTAAAGTTAAAGTTAGGGTAAGATTAGATTAGGTTTAAAGCAGGCCACGGGTTAGGGTTAGATTAGTGCTTAAGATTTAGGGTTAAATTAAGGTTAGAGTTAGATTAGGGTTTAGGGTCAGGGTATAGGGTTAAATTAGGAGTTAGGGTCAGGGCATAGGGTTAAAATAGAGTTAGGGTTTGAGGTAAGGGTTAGGACTTAGATTAGAGTTAGGGTTAGATTAGAGTTAAAGCAGGCTAAGGGTTAGGGTTAGGTTATGGTTCAGGTTTAGGGTTTGGTGTTAGGACTAAAGTTAAAGTTAGGGTAAGATTAAATTAGGTTTAAAGCAGGTTACGGGTTAGGGTTAGATTATGGTTCAGGTTTAGGGTTAGGTCTTAAATTTACGGTTAGACTAGGGTTTGGATTAGCGTTAGGTTATGGTTGGGTGTAGGGTTAAGTAAGGGTTAGGGTTAGATTAGGGTTTAGGGTCAGGGTATAGGGTTAAATTAAGATTTAGGGTGAGGGCATATGGTTAAAATAGTGTTAAGGTTTGGGGTTAGGGTTAGGACTTACATTAAAGTTAGGGTTAGATTAGGGTTAAAGCAGGCTAAGGGTTAGGGTTAGGGTTAGGGTTAGATTATGGTTCGGGTTTAGTGTTAGGTCTTAAATGTACGGTTAGATTAGGATTAGATTAGATTAGGTTTGACAATGGTTAGAATTTTAGGGTTAGATTTCAATTATGGTTGGGCTGAAGGATTGGATTAGGGTTAGATAATGGTAAGGATTTCCAATTAGGGTTACCTTTTAGGTTAGATTATGTTTAGGGTTAGGGGTAAGGGTTTGGGGTTTGATTGGGGTCCGAATTTAGGATCAGGGTGGGTGTTTAGCTTTAGAGTCAAATTATGGCTAGGATTTAAGATTAGGGTTTGTGGTTAGGGTTAGATCATGGTTAGTGTTCATGGTTTAGGGTTGTATTAGGGTTAGTGTTTAGGTTATAGGATTAGACTAAGGTTAGGGTTTAGCGTTAGGGTCTCAGCATTGGGCATTAGATTCTTATTTACAGTAAATACAAGATTAAGCTCATTAGAAACAAGCCACAGATTTAGGTTCTCTGGAGTCTTTGAGGTGAGTATGGTGGTTCAGAGATGCACAATGCTATTTGCGGACGTATAAGTTTACCTTATTTGTTAGCTGTATCGGTCTCGGAGGTTTGGTATAGAAGCGAACGCAGTGAAATATTCTCTAAATAGTACATTGGACCCAACTAATCAGGAAAGAGCACTCAGCTCTCTGCTCTCAGAGCATTAATAATTTTCTTGCTCTATAAATGAATGTATAACTTAATTTGGCTCAGTACAGCTCCTGTCTGGGAAGTTTCTGTGCTTTCACGCAAGAAGAGTTAATGATGAAGTCAGCCTGAGCTGAATTAGGTTTGTTATGACGGGACAAACACGGAACTAATTCAGTCATTCGCTGTGGCTGCTGATAAGCGAATGCTCTTAAATCTAAATATTTAAAGGAATTCGTTGCTTTTTAATGAGCAATTAATCATGTCCCTGTGCTGAATTGGAACCAGATCTTTCCCCCCGTACGTCTGAGCCCAGTCCCCGTTTCCACCGTTGACCTGATCTTCATCCCTGCAGAGAAGAGCAGGGGCTAAATTTAACCCACACTGACCATAATCTGATTAGCGGCTAGCACTGAAGGAAATGTGGGGACTCAAGTTTTGGGTCAAATGCTAATACGGCCTTGTTAATGGTCTTGTGCTCTCTGCATGTTCCTGTTATCTATGGAGTTCGTTCCAATATACCAACAAGCTACATAGCTGCTAACTGCCACCTGGAACCCTTAACTTCTTGCATGTGTATGTGCGTCAGACATACAAATATTTGTTTCCCTTGTAGCCTGTCAGAAAATAGATGTGCTGAGAATGACACGGCCAATGTTCGATTTTGAACTCAAAACTTGAGAGCACGTCGAGATTGAACTCAAATCAAGATGATATGGCTCAAGTTGGATACAGACACAAAACTTGGGAACCCAACCTTGCCAATGTGGATTGATTAGTTTGTTGGACTCACGTCATGACCCGTATCTAAACTTGATGATATAGGCCATGTGAGGCTGGGTTTAGATTCAAATCTTGTTGATAAGGGTTAGGCTGGGTTGTGTACATTATTAAAACTTGATGATGTGAGTTGGACTGGGTTCGTAATCAAAACATTATGACGTTGGCTAGGTAGTGTTGGATTTGGAATCAGAACTTTATAATGTGCGTTGTGTTGAGTTGGATTTGGAATCAAAACTTGATGATGTGGTTCAGATTATGTTGGATTTGAAATCAGAACTTGATGATGTGGGTCGGGTTAAGTTGGATTTGAAATCAGAACTTGATGATGTATGTTGTGTTGAGTTGGATTTCGAATCAGAACTTGATGATGTGCGTTGTGTTGAGTTGGATTTGGAATCAGAACTTGATGATGTGGTTCAGATTGTGTTGGATTTAAAATCAGAACTTGATGATGTGAGTCGAGTTAAGTTGGATTTGAAATCAGAACTTGATGATGTGTGTTGTGTTAAGTTGGGATAGGAGTTAGAACTTGATGATGTGGGTCGGGTTGAGTTGGGTTTAGAGCCTGAACTTGATAATGTGGGTCAGATTGAGTTGGATTTGGAATCAGAACTTGATTATGGGTGTTTGGTTTGCAACCAGAACTTGATCATGTG
>CM038726.1:5841876-5889376 GCA_021613375.1 Megaleporinus macrocephalus
TTGACCCCAGCGTGGGTCGTTGCGGCGGGCGTTCGGCACGGAGGCGCACAGCGGCAGGAGTGTGTGTGAAGGAGACGGGAGGAAGGCAGCCATGGGGGAGTGGACCATACTGGAGAGACTGTTGGAGGCTGCTGTTCAGCAGCACTCCACTATGATCGGCAGGTAGGGGACGAGTGCGCACTCGCCGTACACTGCGTGCACATGCGGGGTGTACAGAGTGTTCCTTTAGTGTATTCTAGCTTTTCCTGCATGTGAAAGTTCTGCAAAGTTATTAAACCTGAGCCTGAAACTTTTCTCTGCTGCCCTAAATACTTAATTTGAATTCCAGCTTTTTGCTCTGTTACAAGGTGACATCATCTTATAGCATGATCCTTATTGCCCGCCTACCGGCAAGCGTGTCACACCCTCACACCACACACAGAGAGCTAAAACAGTAAAAGCTGACCACTCTCTCTGCTTTAGACTAGTTTAGAAAAACTCTACAGGCTCAGACTCTGACTCAACTGTTACGAGGTGACATCATCTTATAGCATGATCCTTATTGCCCGCCTACCGGCAAGCGTGTCACACCCTCACACCACACACAGAGAGCTAAAACAGTAAAAACGGACCACTCTCTCTGCTCCAGACTAGTTTAGAAAAGCTCTACAGGCTCAGACTCTAACTCAACTGTTACGAGATGACATCATCTTAGAACACGATACTTATTGCCCGCCTACCGGCAAGCGTGTCACCCTCATACCTCACACAGAGAGCTAAAACAGTAAAAGCTGACCACTCTCTCTGCTCTAGACTAGTTTAGAAAAGCTCTTCATGCTCAGACTTTGACTTAACTGTTACAAGGTGACATCATCTTAGACCACAATCCTTATTGCCCACCTACCGGCAAGTGTGTCACACCCTCACTCAGACTCAGGCTCAAACTGATACGGCAGAACTGATGCTATTGTAAAGAGCAGCCACAGCGGTGTGGGGGCAGTTAGAACAGAGTGGGCGAGCTGACCAATCAGGGCTCATCAGGAGGCGGGGCTTAAAGACACAGATCGCTTTAAACAGAGGGTGAATACGGATGTACAGTAACGAGCAACATACATAGAACATACGTACATAGAAGAACATCCTCAGAAAACGCTGTCCTACCTTTTCACGTCACAACGGAAACACAACGAGTTTGAGATCCGTGGGCGGGGCCTTATTTTGGCCACGCCCCAGCACTGTAGAGCAGAAAGTGAGGCTACGTCCCCGGTTAGCTGGTAGATCCCATTGTTTTGAGGCGAACGCTTCCCAACGCCTCACAATCAGTGTGTGGCGTTAGGTGTTGTCAGTACCGAAACACATAAATTCCTGAAAATAAGTAACTTTTTGAGTTTTAATGAACATTTGATGGTGTGACGTGTGCACAGCTGTACGTCAAAGCAGTACGTCATGTATGGGTTAGCCATGAAGGCCTTCAGTTTAGAGTCGAGGGTCAGTTCCTTTCTTCAATTTCAGAGAAACCAGGCATTAAATCTATATGTACACACAATTCCCAACACATATACACAAAATCAGTTCTTTGAGTGTTTATTGTGTTCACTGTTTAACAGCTATGACCCCCAAAATCCTACAAAATGAATTACTGATGGCTATTTTTTAAATTTTTGGTAATGAAATGACCAATCTGTACTGTGCTGGTCAATAGATTTACTGGGTTACTGCCACATACTATATATATATATATATATATATATATATATATATATATATATATATATATATATATATATATATATATATATATATATATATAAGGAGCTATACTGTAAACATGTGCTGAGGTGATTTATGAAGGTGGTGCTGTAGCATTGCTGTGGTCGGCGCTGACTGCGAATCCGTTACCGAGGCTGTGGATTCGAAATGAAACCCACCAATGTCTGTAAATAATGAACAAATAAGCATGTTTATTTTTGGCACCGGTTCTCAATGCAGTCGTATGTGCAGGGGAACCCAACCAACCCCCACCCCCAAAGCCCCCAACTCTCTCTCTCCTCTCAGCTGGTTAGTTTAAGGCTGAGTTAATTATAAGTAATCAATAAGCTGCACTACAAGGTCTAAGAAGAGAGAAAGAGAGAGAGAGAGAGAGAAAGAAACAGGAGAGAGAGAGTGAGGGGAGGTGGCAATGCAGGCTTTTTTAATGAGCCCATTGATTTAAAGGGTATTGGCGACGCTAGTAAAGGTTCTCCCTCTGTTCCTCTGTGGGCAGTTGTATCAGTTCGATGCTTTCAAATCTTTGTGGTTTTAACAATAAAAGAAACAATAACTATAAAAAAAAATCTTTAAAATGAAATCAGTTGATTAGCATCGATTGCATGACTGGGTTGCTTGTGAGCTCTTAGCCTATGTTTACTTATCCTGTTTCGATTAGCCTATTTCCTGGTTGGTCTCTGATTAAGCTGTAATTGTTTAGCCTACAAATAGTAAGAATATGATCAGTTAGACTGTGTTTGATTAGCCTGTGTTTGATTAGCCTGTGATTGGTTAGACTGTGTTTGATTAGCCTGTGATTGGTTAGACTGTGTTTGATTAGCCTGTGTTTGGTTAGGCTGTGTTTGATTAGCCTGTGATTGGTTAGGCTGTGTTTGATTAGCCTGTGATTGGTTAGGCTGTGTTTGATTAGCCTGTGATCGGTTAGACTGTGTTTGATTAGCCTGTGTTTGGTTAGGCTGTGTTTGATTAGCCTGTGATTGGTTAGACTGTGTTTGATTAGTCTGTGATTATTTAGACTGTGTTTGATTAGCCTGTGATTGGTTAGGCTGTGTTTGATTAGCCTGTGATTGGTTAGACTGTGTTTGATTAGCCTGTGATTGGTTAGGCTGTGTTTGATTAGCCTGTGATTGGTTAGGCTGTGTTTGATTAGCCTGTGATCGGTTAGACTGTGTTTGATTAGCCTGTGATTGGTTAGGCTGTGTTTGATTAGCCTGTGATTGGTTAGGCTGTGTTTGATTAGCCTGTGATCGGTTAGACTGTGTTTGATTAGCCTGTGATCGGTTAGGCTGTGTTTGAATATTCTGTGATTGGTTAGGCTGTGTTTGATTAGCCTGTGATCGGTTAGGCTTTGTTTGATTAGCCTGTGATCGGTAAGACTGTGTCTGGTTAGCCTGTCATTGGTTAGACTGTGTTTGATTAGCCTGTGATCGGTTAGGCTGTGTTTGAATATTCTGTGATCGGTTAGGCTGTGTTTGATTAGCCTGTGATCGGTTAGGCTGTGTTTGAATATTCTGTGATCGGTTAGGCTGTGTTTGATTAGCCTGTGATTGGTAAGACTCTGTCTGGTTAGCCTGTGATCGGTTAGGCTGTGTTTGATTAGTCTGTGATCGGTTAGGCTGTGTTTGATTAGTCTGTGATCGGTTAGGCTGTGTTTGATTAGCCTGTGATTGGTTAGGCTGTGTTTGATTAGCCTGTGATCCGTTAGGCTGTGTTTGATTAGCCTGTGATTGGTTAGGCTGTGTTTGATTAGCCTGTGATCGGTTAGGCTGTGTTTGATTAGCCTGTGATTGGTTAGGCTGTGTTTGATTAGCCTGTGATCGGTTAGACTGTGTTTGATTAGCCTGTGATCGGTTAGGCTGTGTTTGATTAGCCTGTGATCGGTAAGACTGTGTTTGAATATTCTGTGATTGGTTAGGCTGTGTTTGAATATTCTGTGATTGGTTAGGCTGTGTTTGAATATTCTGTGATCGGTTAGGCTGTGTTTGATTAGCCTGTGATCGGTAAGACTGTGTTTGATTAGCCTGTGATCGGTTAGGCTGTGTTTGATTAGCCTGTGATCGGTTAGGCTGTGTTTGATTAGTCTGTGATTGGTTAGGCTGTGTTTGATTAGCCTGTGATTGGTTAGGCTGTGTTTGATTAGCCTGTGATCGGTTAGGCTGTGTTTGATTAGCCTGTGATCAGTAAGACTGTGTTTGAATATTCTGTGATCGGTTAGGCTGTGTTTGATTAGCCTGTGATCGGTTAGGCTGTGTTTGAATATTCTGTGATCGGTTAGGCTGTGTTTGATTAGCCTGTGATTGGTTAGGCTGTGTTTGATTAGCCTGTGATCGGTTAGGCTGTGTTTGATTAGTCTGTGATTGGTTAGGCTGTGTTTGATTAGCCTGTGATTGGTTAGGCTGTGTTTGATTAGCCTGTGATCGGTAAGACTGTGTTTGATTAGCCTGTGATCGGTAAGACTGTGTTTGATTAGCCTGTGATCGGTTAGGCTGTGTTTGATTAGCCTGTGATTGGTAAGACTGTGTTTGATTAGCCTTTGATCGGTTAGGCTGTGTTTGATTAGCCTGTGATCGGTTAGGCTGTGTTTGCTTAGCCTGTGATTGGTTAGGCTGTGTTTGATTAGCCTGTGATCGGTTAGGCTGTGTTTGATTAGCCTATGGTCTGTTAAACTGTGTTTGATTAGCCTGTGATTCGTTAGGCTGTGTTTGATTAGCCCGTGATTGGTTAGGCTGTGTTTGATTAGCCTGTGATTGGTTAGGCTGTGTTTGATTAGCCTGTGATCGGTTAGGCTGTGTTTGATTGGCCTATGGTCTGTTAAACTGTGTTTGGTTAGCCTGTGATTCGTTAGGCTGTGTTTGATTAGCCTGTGATCGGTAAGACTGTGTTTGATTAGCCTGTGATTGGTTAGGCTGTGTTTGATTAGCCTGTGATCGGTAAGACTGTGTTTGATTAGCGTGTGATCTGTTAGACTGTGTTGGCTTAGGCTGTGATTGGCTAGGCTGTGTTTGGTTAGGCCTGTGGTCTGATTGGTTAGATTGTGTTTGATTAGCCTGTGATCATTTAAATTGTGAGTGGTTAGCTTGTGATTGGTTAAACTGTGAATGGTTAAATTGTGATTGGTTAAATTGTGAATTGTTAAATTGTGATTGGTTAAGTTGTGAATGGTTAGATTGTGATTGGTTAAGTTGTGATTGGTTAGATTGTGAATGGTTAGCTTGTAATTGGTTAAATTGTGAATGGTTAGATTGTGATTGGTTAAATTGTGAATGGTTAGATTGTGATTGGTTAAATCATGAATGGTTAAATTGTGAATGGTTAAATTGTGACTGGTTAGCTTGTGATTGGTTAAATTGTGAATGGTTAAATTGTGAATGGTTAGCTTGTGATTGGTTAAATTGTGAATGGTTAAATTGTGAATGGTTAGCTTGTGATTGGTTAAATTATGAATGGTTAAATTTTGATTGGTTAAATTGTGAATGGTTAGCTTGTGATTGGTTAAATTGTGAATGGTTAGCTTGTGATTGGTTAAATTGTGAATGGTTAGCTTGTGATTGGTTATGATCATGCAGGCTGTCGATTGGTTAGGCTATGATGGGTTCGAGGCTGCACTCAAATAACAGTAAGTATGACATAGGTATATTATTTATGAGTATAATTTATATTATAAATATTATTGAGATTATTATGGAACAGTTTAGGATTTTAAGCTCCTCCCTCTTTCTTTAAGCTGGTACTTAAAAATAAACAAATACACAGTATATCAGCACTTTAACTGATAAATAAATGATGTATATTATGATGATTTATTATTTAAGAGTATTATTTGTGCAGTGTATGTATGTGTGTGTGTAAGTGTGAAGTTTGAGTAGCACTCACACTGAGGCTCATTAGCCTGAACTCCAGGTCGTCCGATCCAAGGTCATCCTGTGTCCTTTCCCTCTGTACCGAAAGGCCGAACTCACACGCGAGCACTTCTTTAGACTCGAGTATAGACGGTGCGACTGCGTCGTTTCTGTGTGTCTCTGTGAGCGAGACAGAAAAGCACTGGGCTAATGTTATTTTCTGTTTAGCAATGTAGCATAACGGCACGGTAATGGCAGCATAATGACAACATAATGATTCTGGACACACACACACACACACACACACACACACACACACACACACACACACACACAAGCAAACAGTGACAAGCTAATCTACTGAAGACATCCCTGGACGGCGAGGCCTCGGAACAAGAGAAGCGCACACATCAGCTAAGGCGACTAACGCAGCTAGCAAGTAATGGAGGCTTATAGATCAGAATCCTTACAGTCAGATTTGCTTATGTGACACCGTATGACACACTGCTATGTGTAAACCTTAGCGTTAGCATTGCTAAATGCTAAATTGTGCCAGGGCCCAGGCCAATTATTAATATAGCATATTTCATACATATGCAAGTCACTGCATTTGGAACACATCTCAGATCGTCTGGCAGTTTGTTGCAGTTTACTTTGGAGTCTGGACTTTACTAACTGACCTGAATCAGTACATCCAGGAGACCTACTTGGTTTATATTCTTTGAAGGAGCAATATAAAAATGTTTATAGTTCAAATCTTTCCAAAGGGTATTAAGGGTACACTATATTGCCAAAAGCTTCATGGAAACCAAGACATGGAGACATGTTCTCTGGAGTGTCTAATCATGCTTCTCCGCCTGTTAATTCAATGGACGAGTCTGGGTTTGTCGGTTGCCAGGAGAACGATACTTGTCTTACTGCTAAGTGTAAAGTTTGGTGGAGGGGGCATTATGAAATGGGAGTGTTTTTCAGGAGGTGGCCTTGTCCCCTCTTAGTTCCAGTGAAAGGAACTCCTAATGCTTCAGGAGAGATTCTGGACAATTTCTTGCTCCCAACTTTGTGGGGACAGTTTGGGGACTGCTCCAACATGACTGCCCACCAGTGCACAGAGCAGCTTCATAAAGACATGGAGGAGCGAGTTCGGTGTGGAAGAACTTGACTGGCCTGCACAGAGTCCTGACCTCAACCTGATAGAACACCTTTGGGATGAATTAGAGTGGAGACTGTGAGCCAGACCTTCTCATCCAACATCAGTGTCTGTCCTCACCAATGTTCTTTTGGAAGAACGGTCCAACATTCCCATAAACACTCTCCTAAACTGTGTGGAGAGCCTTCCCAGAAGAGCTGAAGCTGTTATAGCTGCAAAGGTTGGGCTGACATCATATTAAACCCTATGGATTAAGAATGGAACCTCCATGTAAATAAGTTTAATTAGCTATACTAGTTACTGAGAGATGCAAGTATCTAAGATGCTAGTATCTATAGATTCCACCTTAAATAGAGCTGCAATTACATTCTGGTGTCTATACAAGCTGCAGTATTTAAGGTGGAACATTAGATGAAGAATCTGGTCTGAATAGGATCTTCAGGCTGGTTTAAAGATGAACATCAACCATGTAGCTCTGACAGTTGGGTTCATTGGGAAGGAATGAAAAGTGGCGACGTTCCCTTCACAGTCTGGAACGCCGGATTCCTCCACGTAGCCCACCAGTTTGGAAGCTGTTGTGGTTGTATGTAAATGTTGGGGGTGCAAGTTTTGAGCTCAGCCTTATCTTCAAAATGTTAACTTTACAAGCCAAAAACCTTCTTCACTATTAATGTATGTCAATGGAACCAGACTTAATTCCAAGCTAGTTTGGAGCATTTCTATTGGTCTGTTCATCATGAATTTTTTATATAACATAAACGGCTGCTCTCCGGTTCAAATAAAGTAGACAAACAAAAATGGACCAAAAATCCTTGGACAGTGAGGGTTTTTAACAGAGTTTAAGGTTACAGTATGTACAGCTCCATGTACTGAACTCTTATTATTCAACTACAACAATGTAAATAGAGTTTTCAATTCTACTGAAAAATGTTTGTTTGGAAAGCCGTGATATTGAAGCCCCCGTAAAGGCGCTATAAAAACATATGGGGGTATTTAAACCTCTGCACATGACTAGATGTTTACAGGCTTGACACTAGCGAGCAGGCGAAGACAAAGCAGGGTGGGCTGGAAGGGAACTCGTTGTGAAGCGTTCTCAGATGCTCTGTTTTTAATTCCCGAGGAAATCCTTGATGTTCATTTGTGTGCGCGTCTGTGTTCTAATCTGTGTTTTCCTCTCGCCTCGCTCCTCTGAGCGATGATCAAGCGTCTGAGGAGCGATAGTGGCGGAGCTGCGGCACGAACAAACCGCTGAATGAAAGAACAGATGAATAAAAGGCTCTGCTATCGTTCATCAGACGCCGTTAGTCTGCCAGCAGTGATGTTTAATAGCACTGACACATACAGCGTAGCGCGTAGACTGGCTGCAGCTTCACAGCGGCCTGCGGAATCTGCTCGTCCTGTGTGTTCGTGTCTGCCAAGGAGGCCAAATGTGTGCGGGCATGTGTGGTCTGTAATTAAATCAGTGGTTTGGAATCAAAGCCATATTAACCCGAGACATACTTACAGTTATCACTGTTCCTTCTGCTACACTGTTCATATGTAAGTATATGATGATGTAGTTACTGACGTAGTTACATAATAACAATCTGGAGTTTACAATGAATGCGGAGGTGCAGCCGGACTTGGAGAAATGTATATATATATATATATATATATATATATATATATATATATGGTGTAATGGTTAGTACGGTGGTGTAGTGGTTAGTACGGTGGTGTAGTGGTTAGTACGGTGGTGTATTGGTTAGTACGGTGGTGTAGTGGTCAGCCCGTTGGTGTAGTGGTCAGTACGGTGGTGTAGTGGTTAGCACGTTGGTGTAGTGTTTAGTACGGTGGTGTATTGGTTAGTATGGTGGTATAGTGGTTAGTACGGTGGTGTATTGGTTAGTATGGTGGTGTAGTGGTTAGTATGGTGGTGTAGTGGTTAGTACGGTGGTGTATTGGTTAGTACGGTGGTATAGTGGTTAGTACGGTGGTGTATTGGTTAGCACGGTGGTGTAGTGGTCAGTATGGTGGTGTAGTGGTTAGTATGGTGGTGTAGTGGTTAGTACGGTGGTGTAGTGGTTAGTACGGTGGTGTAGTGGTTAGCACGTTGGTGTAGTGTTTAGTACGGTGGTGTAGTGGTTAGTACGGTGGTGTAGTGGTTAGTACGGTGGTGTAGTGGTTAGTATGGTGGTGTAGTGGTCAGTATGATGGTGTAGTGGTCAGTATGGTGGTGTAGTGGTTAGTACGGTGGTGTAGTGGTTAGTACGGTGGTGTAGTGGTTAGTAGTAAGAATGAATATTTATATATTTCTACTGAATTTAATGCCAAATTTTTTGTATTATCATGAGTTTAATGTTCTTATGAATTCTACTCCTTTAAGTCCAACTTTAACTAAATTGGTAGAATAATTCATATAACAAATCTAGTAACAACAGAATTCTATTTATTGGTTTAAATGACAAATATATGGAAACATGGCAACAATGTAAAGGGTACAACAACTTTAACAACTTTTCATCCGCTTTCATCATAATTCACGTATGAAACCAAAGTTTGAATCAGAACTTTCTTTATATATTACAAATTTCCAGAGATATATATGACTTTTCCTGACCACCCCCACCCAATGCCCGCTTCAGGAACCATGAATTGTAAACACAGAGGCCAAATTGAATGTTTTATTATGTTAAACATTAAAATATGCTCTCTGTAGAGGATGTGTTCACTTATTTACACATAGAAAACCAACAGAAGGATATCATTTGACTGGTGTGCCCAAAATTTGTATACGACCGTAATTACGAAGATTACATTTAAATAACATTGCAGCATTAGAGCCGAGGCAGCTCTATAAGTTGTGTCTTCTGCACATTGATATGAAATAGCTTTAATAAAGCACTGATGGCAGTAACTGCTCATAACGCATACGTAATTAAATGTATGTGTGCACAGTATGTTTAATATGCGGCTCACGCGTGTGCACCGGTATGTGTGTAAGTCGATAACAGGCAGCTCTGTATTTGTTTTAGTCCGTCGATATCTGTTTGCTGCTGAGTCATAACACTGTAATCTATACAGTCCTCTGGTTGCGAGTGTGTGTTAATAAGGAAGACAAAGAAGCATAAATATTGGAATCTGCTTATCTGGGCATGTGTGTATATGCTTGCGTGTGTAAACAGCAGTGCTTAATTAAGTGTGTGTGTGTGTGTGTGTGTGTGTGTGTGTGTGTTATATATTCATCAGCATGCATTTTAACCTCAGGCGATGTGTGAATGTATGTATGTGTGTAGAACTGCGTCTGCTCGGAAATAGATGCTCTAGTGTGTGTTAGTTCTCTCTTTTGCTTGCGAGCTGTAATTCGCACACCCAGTATAGCACAGATGGATGTACAGTCCTGTGCATTTCAGGCCTCCTCAGGAAATCAGATATTATAGTAATATACAAAATTCCAATGTAGTCTTAGTCTTATCTATCCATCCACCCATTATCGTCCACTTTTCCACTAGTTGGTTTAACTAGCAACGCACTTGCAACCCCTAATCAAACACCTGGAATTGCGCAACAATGGCCAAGCAACACCCTAATAACCATCTGGCCTTGTACAACCATGGCCATGCAATGCTTTAACAACTACTTGGGCTTGCACTGCAATGGTCAAGCAACCCCTTAAAAACAGCCTGGGATTGCACTGCAATGGCTAAGCAAACCCTTAACAACTACCTGGGAATGCACTGCAATGGTCAAGCAACCCCCTTAACAACTACCTGAGATTGTACAGCAATGGTCAAGCAACCCCTTAACAACTACCTGGGATTGCGCAACAGTGGCCAAGCAACGCCCTAACAACCATCTGGCTTTGTACAACAATGTCCATGCAATGCTTTAATAACTACTTGGGATTATACAGCAATGGCCAAGTAACCCATTATAAACCACTTGGGATTGTACAGCAATGGTCAAGTAAACCCTAAACAACTACCTGAGATTGTACAGCAATGGTCAAGCAACCCTTAGTCAACCACTTGGAATTCTGCAGTAATGGCCACGCAACCTAATAATAACTACCTGACGTAGCATAGCAATTGCCAAGTGACCCCTTGACAATTATCTGGGATTACACAACAATGACCAAGCAATCCCCTTAACATCCACCTGGGACTTCAGAGCAATGACCATGCCATCCCTTTATAACCACCTGGTATTGCATAGCAATGGCAAACCCCCTAGGACATTAGATCCCAGCACTAGTCCGAAATTCCTCTATCAGTGTACGACTCTTCTCTTGTTCTCTGCTCTTCTAGTTCTCTGGTTCTGAAGGTCAGAACATCTCTACAGCGCTCGTGAACATTTTGAATAAAAAAGGGGGCTTTAAGTCACTTCAGAGCTCAATCGGAGAGATTAAGATTACTTTGTTTATTATCTTACAGCAGCAGGTGATCTGCCTGCACTTCTGATCGTTGAAATTGGTTGGACGGGGTAAATCAGGGTAGCATAGCCTCGGCCGACCCAGGACTCTTGCATTAATCTCCATAGAAAGAAAGGAGCTCCTGTAGAGCAGATTTGGAAACATGTCAGCCCACTATTCCCAAGCCTGAAATTTCCTGATTGGATTTTGGGGTCTGGCTGTGATGAAGGTCTACAACAAGCTTCATTTCAGACTGTAATCCAATCCACAAGTCCAAATCCCATCAGATCATCCCAACATTACCCAACTAATGTTGCTGAGACAGTTATTAAAGTATATATATATATATATATATGTATATATATATATATATATATATATATATATATATATATATATATATATATATAATCTTCGTTGAATATGTAAGTGCCCTTGTTTGACCCATAGATGCCCATTTATTTTCGACAACATCTAGTAACCTCTTGACATCCCCTTAACAACCACACCCTTAGCAACCCCTTAACACACACCTTAGCTACTAACCCTTAGCAACTGCCTAGCAACAATTTAGCAACACCTGGAAAGCTACTGTAACCAACTAGCAACACTATAGTGCCCACCTGGGAAACCATAGCAGCCACACAGAATACCATAGCAATCACCCAACAACATCTTTGCAACCAACCCTTAGCAAGTGGCGGGTAGCAATTTAGCAACCACCAGGTAAACCATAGTAACCAGCTAGTGACACCTTAGCACTCGCTTGGGACACCATAGCAATCACCTAGCAACATTTTTGCAACAGATCCTTAGAAAGTGCCTAGCAACAATTTAGCAACCCCTGGCAAGCTATAATAACCAGCTAGCTACACCTTAGCAACCACCAGAAATACCATAGTAACTGTGGAGCAACGCCTTAGCACCCATTTGGGATACCATAGCAAGTACCTATCAACACTAAAGCAACCACTCTGTAACATCCTTGCAAAGAACCCCTAGCAACTGGCCAGTAACAATTTAGCAACCCCTTGCAAACTATACAAACCACCTAGCAACACCTTAGCAACTACCTCGGACACCATAGCAGGCACCTATCAACACTCTAGCAGTCACCTGTGATAGCAACTGCAAAGCAACACCCTAGTAACCATCAGGGATATCTTAACAACCGCAGAGGAACTCCCTTGAGATTTTTCTAAAACTCTCGCTTTAAAGGAGAAACGTTACAGCTGAACGGCACCGCCAATCAAATGTTCTCCACGTGCTGAATTTCCTGGAAACGATTTCAGCCTGCTCGGGTTCAGGGAAAGACTGATGTGGATCTGGACTTAAGTGGACAGATGTGTGTGTGTGTGAGTGGACTAGAGAGAGAGAGAGAGAGAGAGAGAGGATCGAGGGAAGACTGTGGCTTTATTCTGGAGTCATCCCTGCAGAGTCGGAGCCAATCAGGACAGAGAATCTGTGTCATTGCGCACACACACACAAAGGGTGCATAATAAGACAGATGATGAACAGAGCGAGAGGGAACAAGAGAGAGAGAGAGTGTGTGTATGTGTGTGTGGGGGGGGGTTGAGAAACAGATATATACATTAAAAAATAAATAATTGTATGTACTCATATAAAAGGAACACTGTTTGCTGAACCTGTACATCATTCCTCTCTAAAGGAGGAAATCATGCCTGTTTATGTCTCCATCAAATTAACGACATGTTCACTCATGCTACGGATTTAATAACGACTTCCTTACTGAAACTGTTGACTCTCTATGTTAAATAAATAATTGATTTATTCAATATATTTTCTTACTATCTCAAATTAATCACTGATTTGCTCAAACTATTGACAAATTATTTATTTAAGCTATTGATTTACTAGGTCAAAGTATTTATTTAAACTATTGACTTACAATATCAAATTATTTATTAAAGGTAATGACTTACTGTGTCAAATTATTTATTTAAACTATTTACTTACTATGTCAAATTATTTATTTAAACTACTGACTTACAATATCAAATTATTTATTTAAACTATTGACTTACCATGCCAAATTATTTATTTAAACTATTGACTTACTTTGTCAAATTATTTATTTAAACTATTGACTTACAATATCAAACTATTTATTTTAACTATTAACTTACAATATCAAATTATTTATTTAAACTATTGATTTACTTTGTCAAATTATTTATTTAAACCATTGACTAACAATATCAAATTATTTATTTAAACTATTGACTTACAATATCAAATTATTTATTTAAACTATTGACTTACAATATCAAATTATTTATTTAAACTATTGGCTTACAATATCAAATAATTTATTTAAACTATGGACTTACTTTGTCAAATTATTTATTTAAACTATTTACTTACAATATCAAATTAATTACTAAAGGTAATGACATACTGTGTCAAATTATTTGTTTAAACTATAGACTTACAATATTAAATTATTTATTTAAACTATTGACTTACAATATCAAACTATTTATTTAAGCTTTTGACTTACAATATCAAATGAATGACTCATTTACTCAAATGACTGACTCACTATTTCAATTTAATTACTCATTTACATAAACTATGGACTTACTGTTACTTACTTAGTTACTCAAACTGTTGACTTACTATGTTAATTTAATGATTATAACCTCAAGCAATTTGCTTTCTATGTCAAATAACTTATTTACTCAAACTATTTGCTTACTATCTCAAATGAATGACTTATTTACTCAAGCTATTGACATACCAGGTCAAACTAATAACTTATTTACTCTAATTATTTGCTAACTATCTCGAAGGAATGACTCAAGCTATTGACATACTATGTCAAACATATAACTTATTTACTCTAATTATATGCTTACTATCTCAAATGACTTATTTACATAAACGATTGACTTACTATGTCAAATTATTTATTTAAACTAATGACTTACAATATCAAATAAATGACTCATTTACTCAAATGACTCACTATTTCAGTTTATTGACTTATTTACACAAACTATGGACTTACTATTACTTACTTAGTTACATAAACTGTTGACTTACTATGTTAATTTAATGACTTATAAGCTCAAGCTATTTGCTTTTTATGTCAAATAACTTATTTACTCAAATTATTTGCTTACTACGTCAAATTAATGACTTATATACTCAAACTATTAACTATGTCAATTTAAAGCTTTATAAGCTCAAGCTATTTGCTCAAGCTATTTGTCAAACTAATAACGTATTTACTCAGATTATTTGCATACTATCTCGAATAAATGACTTATTTACACAAACTGTTGACTATGTCAAATAAATTTTTTATTTCCTCGAGATAATTGCTTTCTATGCCACATTAATGACATATTGACTCAAACTATTGACTTTCTATGTCAACTGAGTTATTTAGTCAAACTATTCATTTTGACATATTTGACATAGTAAGTCAATTGTTAAGTTATTATTTTGGCATGACAGTCACAATAATGACTTATTTTCTCAAAGTTACACACAAAGCTTTCAAAGTTACTAAGTTTCAAAGTAAATGAAGTTTTTCTACGTCGCATGATTGGAATGGACTTCTATAGTATTTGTTACAGCAGTGGACAATATTTCTGAGGACCCTCCCTTATCATTTGCTGATTTCTAAGTATTCTCTGGTTATTGACCGTATTCCTTAATTTGATTGTACAATTTAATTATTATCTGTTTACACTATGACTGCAATATATATATAGTATAGTATAGTAAAACTTAGTTTCAGTTTTATGCAGTGTATGCAGTAGAAATTGAGAACAGAAGAGAGAGAGTATGTGTGAGTGAGAGAGCGTGTGAGGACAGGGGTCTCCAGAGTGATGGCTCGTCTGCAGGAAAGCAGCTCCGCCTCCCTGTCTGTCTGTTTTGTCCTTTAACACACATGTTCATCTAGCCGTGCATGTTCGTATGTGCAGTAACTGTAAGAGCTCCAGGCAAACAGAAGCAGGACTGAATCAGAAAATCATCCCGAAACACACTGAAAATATTTCAGATAAGATTATAGGTCTCGCTCCTGGAGCCACAAGCAAGTCCAAACATCTACTGCATGCTTCCGTAACTTAAATACTTAAACACTGGAACTTTGCATTATAATCCATGTGGTCACTGAATACTAAGCCATAGTAGGCCTGGCATCTTAAAGGGGAACTTCACCAGTGTGTTAGAACATCTGCATCGTTAAATTTCACCAATCTTTGCAAAATTAAATGGATAAGTTGTAAACGAAGTCACTCAGAAATTCAGTTTGATGCGAAATGCACAAGTCAGAATTGTTCACAATGGTGGTGAATGGAACCAAACGTCTTTAGAGCTAAATCAATCTAACAACCTTTATTTTAGCTCGGAAGTGCATTGAGGGCAACCCTCACTTTGGATTTTGCTGAGCATTTACAAGAACAGGGATACATAGCAAAGAAAATAAAAACAAAATGTAATCATTATAAATTAAAACAACTGAGAAGAAAGCAGCTAATACACACTAAACAAAAATTTAAAAATAACAATGAATATAAAAATGATAATAATACTAAAAATAGATTAAAGTTAAGATTTAATTTGTAAGAAATTAGAATAAAAAGCAAAGGGGGGAACAAACTATAATAATAATAATAATATAATAGTAATAAAATACTTCTAATAGCAAAAAAATAAGAATATTAAAATATGACAAAAAGTTAAATATTAAAAGTTTAAAAGTTATCCTAGTGAATGACCGGAGAGTGTTATATAAATAGAAATCAACCAACATGTTTCTTTTCGTACTGCTTTTAAAAGGCTTTCATCTCATAGTGGAGGGGTACAGGCAGGGCGTTCCAAGGCAAAACAGTCCCCAAAGAAAGATCATGATTGGCATGTAAAAGTCAGAGGCATCAAGTCAGGAGTTCTTCACACCATTTGGGACATTATTCCCAGAATTCCAGAATAACAGGAAAGTGCTGTACATGTCCACTGAGCACCTACCCACAGCCTTGCTAGCTCTTTGGGCCGGCCCCGTCACCTGACTTTGTATCCTGCAGCCCCGAATCCAGCTGACACTACCTCAACTGTCCTCGCTGTTTGTCTTCGCCATGGTGCTTGTTCCCGGCAGTCCTCAGCCAGGCTTAATTCTGTCCACAAGTTCACCGATTCCACTTCTGACACCAGTGTAGCACCAGTGTAGAGTAATAAGACATAAGCAACTCAATGCTGTAGATGAAGGCTTATGTATAGAACACTGGAGACCACCACCCAGCTGGGACATCAGGCAGGTCACTGCACCACTAAACAGTCCAGCACAGAGTGGCACCAGCAATACATTTACACATCTTCAAGCCCGTTAAGTCACAGCGAAAGGCACACGGGCTAAAAAAGAAGAGCCGGCTTGAAGTTCAGGCCTCAAATGATCTCAGACATCACCACCATACTGCTGTAGATATGATAACGATAGTAGATGATTCACTCACATCCCCTGAAAACACGCCCTTCACCAGGAGTTCTCTTTGAATTCAATCATCAGATTCATCCACAGGGGTCCCAAGTCATGGTACAAAATGTTCTTGCCTGTAAGGTCCACCACAGAGGTCTCCAAGACCCCAAACCTGTTCAACGATGTGCTTAAGATCGTTTGCACACCCCTGTATACGTGATTTTGGGCTTGCGTACAAACCAGAACGATTGGTCTGAGAGTGGCTGAGCGACATTTGGTGTGTATGAATGAACGTATGCGAGAAAACGTGTCTGACTTCAGAAGCACCCAAGGCGCAGAGAGAGCCTCGACTTCATTTTGAGAGTCAGTCTACCGTGACTTTACCCAGCTGCTCACACACACACACACACACATACATACACACACCAAACATTCTGCTCAACCTCATGTGACGCAAATGAAACACACACACGCACCTCCGCCCGGGAATTTAGCACCCACGCGGAGTTGCACCCACGTTCCAAAAATCCTGAATAATTCAGTTGTTGGGATTTGAGTGGCTTGTTGTGAATGTTTGATTGTAAAGACCACAACACAAATATAACCATTTCATCTACTACACAAACCCACCAATGAACCTAGGCCGGATACAGCATAACCTGTTGGGATTTTGCATATAAGGTCCTTATGGTGGTCACAGGTATCTGGAGGTATCATGCTGACTGCAGTGCATTCCACAGCTGCTGGAGGGAGCGTGGAGGAGGATCCATAGAGCCAACACTACCATTCTGGTGGTCCCACACATGCCCAATTGGGTTTAAGTCTGAGGAATTAGAGGACCAGGGTAGTCCTTGGAGGTCTTGGTCAGCTCTTTCAACCAACATGGGACATTTCTAGCCATGTGACGTGTCGCACTGTCTTGCTGGAAGATCCCATCCACCCCAGAGAAGACCATCAGCATGTATGGTGTACGTGATCTGCAAGGATGGATTCAGACCCAAATCAGTTGAGATCTTGATGAGTGGGTCCAGAGAATACAACAAAAACGTTCTCCAGAGCCTAACACTGCCACCTACGCACTGCTGGCATTAAAAAATAGGATCATAATTTTGTGACTTAACCGTGTAGAAGATTTCGGCGGCACAGTGGTGTAGTGATTAGTACGTGGTGTAGTGGTTAGTACGTGGTGTAGTGGTTAGTACGGTGGTGTAGTGGTTAGTATAGTGGTGTAGTGGTTAGTATGGAGGTGTAGTGGTCAGTACGGTGGTGTAGTGGTTAGTACGGTGGTGTAGTGGTTAATATGGTGGTGTAGTGGTTAGTATGGTGGTGTAGTGGTTAGTATGGTGGTGTACTGGTTAGTATGGTGGTGTAGTGTTTAGTATAGTGGTGTAGTGGTTAGTGTGGTGGTGTAGTGGTTAGTACGGTGGTGTAGTGGTCAGTATGGTGGTGTAGTGGTCAGTATGGTGGTGTAGTGGTTAATATGGTGGTGTAGTGGTTAGTACGGTGGTGTAGTGGTTAGTATGGTGGTGTACTGGTTAGTATGGTGGTGTAGTGTTTAGTATAGTGGTGTAGTGGTTAGTGTGGTGGTGTAGTGGTCAGTATGGTGGTGTAGTGGTTAGTATGGTGGTGTAGTGGTTAGTATGGTGGTGTAGTGGTTAGTACGGTGGTGTAGTGGTTAGTGTGGTGGTGTAGTGGTTAGTGTGGTGGTGTAGTGGTTAGTATGGTGGTGTAGTGGTTAGTATGGTGGTGTAGTGGTTAGTACGGTGGTGTAGTGGTTAGTACGGTGGTGTATTGGTTAGTACGGTGGTGTAGTGGTTAGTACGGTGGTGTAGTGGTTAGTATGGTGGTGTAGTGGTTAGTATAGTGGTGTAGTGGTTAGTATGGTGGTGTAGTGGTCAGTACGGTGGTGTTGTGGTCAGTACGGTGGTGTAGTGGTTAGTATGGTGGTGTAGTGGTTAGTACGGTGGTGTAGTGGTTAGTACGGTGGTGTAGTGGTTAGTATGGTGGTGTAGTGGTTAGTACGGTGGTGTAGTGGTTAGTATGGTGGTGTAGTGGTTAGTATGGTGGTGTAGTGGTTAGTACGGTGGTGTAGTGGTTAGTATGGTAGTGTAGTGGTTAGTACGGTGGTGTAGAAACCTGATCACTGTTCTCCTAATCAGATCTCTTAATCCGAATTAATTTGATCCATACTGTTTACATGACCACTTAAATAATCAGATAACTGTAGAAATCCGATCATTACTGGTTCATTAGCTTCATTAGGTGTCAGGCAGTGTATTCATAGCCGTTCGAGGCCAGACGTCTAGTTCCATTCACCACCACTGAGGGAGTATTTCTCACAGAGGCAGTCTGAGTGACTGTGTTTACAGAGCTGAGCGCTGAAGTGAGTGTTTGTTTCTGAGTTGCGTCTGAAGACGGAGCTCCAGACTAAACACGGCTCTGGAGCTGAACATCAGCAGAGAGTCCTGAGTTCAGAGTGAGGCTGCAGTACAGTACAGCACGAGACGCACACATGCTTTTCACACTCTGTCGCTCTCTATCTGCTCACACTCCTCCAGCACTCCGCCTCCCTCCCTCCATCTGTCTCTCTCTCTCTCTCTCTCTTGTTACCCTCCCTCTGTACGCCTCTCTTCATGTGTGTTAATGCATCTCTCTCTCTCTTTCCTGCTTTTCTTTTATATCTCTCCATCATTCTCTCCCTCACTCTTTATTTTGAGCTCTCTGTTGTTCTCCCTCCTTTTCTCTTTCTCTATGTCTTAATTTTTTTAACTTTCTCTGTCATTTCTAGTTTCCCTCTCTTTCTTCTTTCTCTGTCGTTCTTTCTTTGCTCTCATTGTCATACCCTACATATCATTTCATTCTTTCTATGCTTTCAGTTTTCCGTTTCTCTTTCTCTCTGACGCTTCTCTCTTTCTCTCTTTCTCTCACTCTCTTCTCTATGTTGCTCTCTATTTTCTCCTTCTTCATCTGTCATTTTTCCCATCGCTCTAATTTCTTGTCGTTCTCTCTTCCCTCTCCTCTCTCTCTTTCTGTTACTGTCTCTGGTCATATGTGTTCACGCATTACTCTTTCTTTCTTTCTTTCATTCTTTCTTTCTTTCTTTATCATTTTCTCTCTCGCTCTCTTATTTTCTCTTCCATCTCTCTGTTTCTCTCTCTTGCTATCTCTCCCCCTCTCTCTATTTCTTTCTTTCTCTGTTCCTCTTTTCCCCTCTCTTTCTCTCTCCTCTTTTTCTGACTCTCTCTGTTTGTCTTTTCTATCTATCTATCTATCTATCTATCTATCTATCTATCTATCTATCTATCTATCTATCTATCTATCTATGTCTCTCTCTTTCTCCTTGTCTCACCTTCTCTTTTTTCTTCATCTCTCTGTTTCTCTCTCTCTCTCTCTCTCTCTCTCATTTTTTGGCTTCTCTCTGTTTCCTTCTCTCCCCTTTCTTTCTTTCTTTCTTTCTTTCTTTCTTTCTTTCTTTCTCTTTTTTCCTATCTCTATCTCTTTCCTCTATCTATCTCTTTCTGTTCCTCTCTCTCTCTCTTTTGCTTCTCTCTGCTTCCTTCTCTCCCCTCTCTGTCTTCTATCTATCTATCTATCTATCTATCTATCTATCTATCTATCTATCTATCTATCTATCTATCTATCTATCTATCTATCTTTTCTCTCTTCACCATCTGTTTCTCTTTCTCTACTTCTTTCTCTGCTTTTCTCTGTTCCGTTCTCTTACTCTCTCTCTATTTCTCCCTCCTCCCCCTCTCTCTCCAGCTCTCTCTCTCTTTCTCTTTCAGTTGCAAGACCTTTGAAATTGAAATTGATTATGCGTTCCTCTGTGTTCTGTAAGCGATTGCTTTGGTCTGTGTGTTGGAGAAAAGAAACTTGGTGATAAGAACTTTGGAGAAGTCAGTTTTTCTTCTTGTGAAGATCTCAGAGAGCTAAGAAGCAGCGGTTCTACCATAAAGGCTCAGAGATGGGAGCGTATGAAGGTCATTCTGATCCTGGATGTGAATGAAGAATGTGAAGGATACATTGTGTGTGTTTGGCGGAACCTCCTCCAGGTGTTGGAGCGTCGAGACTCCAGCTGGAATGGCAGGGATGGAGCCCACCACCTCTTAACAACTGGACAGGGCCTAGCGGGTGGTGGTAGGGAGGAAGGAGGGGAAGGTCAAAAGGGCAGCACATGAAAGCTGCCAGAGGGATAGACAGGTAGAGTGATTTAAAGACTGGTGTAGAGCAGCTATTGGTCGGGAGTAATGACTGAAGGTGTAGTGTATAAAGACGGAGAAGACGGGAATGTATGAAGGTCATTTGATCCTAGATATGATTAAAGAATGTAAAAGACACCACTACACCACCGTACTAACCACTACACCACCGTACTAACCACTACACCACCGTACTAACCACTACACCACCGTACTAACCACTACACCACAATACTAACCACTACACCACCGTACTAACCACTACACCTCCGTACTAACCACTACACCAACATACTAACCACTACACAACAGTACTAACCACTACACCACTATACTAACCACTACACCACCGTACTAACCACTACACTACCGTACTAACCACTACACCACCGTACTAACCACTACACCACCGTACTAACCACTACACCACCATACTAACCACTACACCACCGTACTAACCACTAGACCACCATACTAACCACTACACCACCGTACTAACCACTACACCACCGTACTAACCACTACACCACCGTACTAACCACTACACCATCATACTAACCACTACACCACCGTACTAACCACTACACCACCGTACTAACCACTACACCATCATACTAACCATTACACCACCAAACTAACCACTATACCACCATACTAACCACTACACCACCATACTGACCACTACACCACCATACTAACCACTACACCACCGTACTTACCACTACACCACCGTACTAACCACTACACCAACATACTAACCACTACACCAACATACTAACCACTACACCACCATACTAACCACTACACCACCGTACTAACCACTACACCACCATACTAACCACTACATCACCGTACTAACCACTACACCAACATACTAACCACTACACCACAGTACTAACCACTACACCACCATACTAACCACTACACCACCGTACTAACCACTACACCACCATACTAACCACTACACCACCGTACTAACCACTACACCACCGTACTAACCACTACACCACCATACTAACCACTACACCACCGTACTAACTACTACACCACCATACTAACCACTACACCACCGTACTAACCACTACACCACCATATTAACCACTACACCACCGTACTAACCACTACACCACCATACTAACCACTACACCACCGTACTAACCACTAACACCACCGTACTAACCACTACACCACCATACTAACCACTACACCACCGTACTAACCACTACACCACCATACTAACCACTACACCACCGTACTAACCAGTACACCACCATACTAACCACTACACCACCGTACTAACCACTACACCACCGTACTAACCACTACACCACCTTACTAACCACTACACCACCATACTAACCACTACACCACCGTACTAACCACTACACCACCATACTAACCACTACACCACCGTACTAACCACTACACCACCGTACTAACCACTACACCACCGTACTAACCACTAACACCACCGTACTAACCACTACAACACCGTACTAACCGCTACACCACCGTACTAACCACTACAACACTATACTAACCGCTACACCACCGTACTAACCACTACACCACCGTACTAACCACTACACCACCGTACTAACCACTACACCACCATACTAACCACTACACTACCATACTAACCACTACACCACCATACTGACCACTACACTACCTTACTGACCACTACACCACCATACTAACCACTACACCACCTTACTGACCACTACACCACCATACTAACCACTACACCACTGGGCTCTAAAGGGCTCGCTGACCTTCGCTGATCGCTAAGACCGTGTTCAGTTCAGAAGTGGTGAAAAATGGCTGTGGGACACGTTTGCACGCCGTGTTCACCACCGTGTGCTGCGGAGCTCGTTGTTCTTGTGGCTCCTCGATCTTCACTATTCACACAAAAGTGCTTAGCCATGCAGCTAACCAGCTAGCTGTTTACATTAGAGCAGAAACGTATCCCACAATTCCTGCGAGGTACCAGGAGACCAGCGATGCTGTGGGTAGAGTCCAGCTGTTTGCGGCACCCCTGTGTCAATCTCTCTCTCTCTCGCTCTATCAATCTTTCTCTCTTCGCCATCACTCTCTACATCTCTCTGACTCCTCTATCGATTCGTCCGTCCTGTCTCAAACCTCGTTTCTTTAGTTTCTCTGCCTTTTTTTTCTTTCTCTCTCTTTGTTTCTCTCTCTCTCTCTCTCTCTCTTTCTCTCTCTCTCTGTTTCTCTATTTCTGTTTATTTTACTCTCTCCATCCATTCCTGGTTCCCTCCATTTCTAACGATCCCTCTCTCTCTCTCTCTCTCTCTCTCTAAATCTCTCTCTCCCGCCATCACTCTCTCCATCTCTCGGACCCCTCTATCGATCCGTCTCCCCCTCTCTCCTGTCGCAAGCCTCGTTTCTTTAGTTTCTCTCTGTTTTCTCTCTCTCTCCCTCACTCTTTCTCACCGTTGTCCTCCCTCACTCGCTCCCTCCTTTCGCACCCCCTCCCTCAATGTGCCCTTGCTCTCTCCATCCATCCATCTTCCCCTCCTCTCCCTTTCTCTCTCTATCTCTTCCCCTGCCTCTCTCTCTCTCTCTCTCTCTCTCTCTCTCTCCTTCCTTCCTCGCCAGCCCAGTACTTCATTAATCATCTCTCTCTCTCTCTCTCTCTCTCTCTCTCTCTCTCTCTACTACAGTAGATGGAGTGCTGAGTGGTTCACTATGTGGTTGCCGTGGTAATGGCGATGGAGAGCGGGCGGGGGGGAGGGCGGGTGCGGGTAATTTAAAGACACACCGGGGGCTTTCACCGCTAACACGGAGCCACGTCGCTGTAGCCTCTGCAGCGTAGCGCTAATACTAGCATATCTGTCACTCATGTCGCTAAGCTCCGTATAGCTTGCCCAGCGCAGCACCTGATTGGCCCACACGCAGCACGCCGCTGATGTTAGCATATGTTGCTTACATCATTAGCGCCTCTGGAACCCGCTCACCGCAACTTACTTAGCATCTCCGCCGCTTAGCCAGCGTGGCAAGTCACACCATTATGACCACCAGCTAATATCCAGAGAGACCACCGTGTGCGGTATGGACAGCAGCTAGACAGACTGGAAGGTCCTGGTAGGTGGTCACAGGTATCTGGAGGTATCATGCTGACTGCAGTGCATCCCACAGCTGCTGGAGGTAGGGTGGAGGAGGATCCATAGAGCCAACACCACCATCCAGGTGGTCCCAGAAATGATCAGTTGGGTTCAAGTCTGAGGAATTAGGGGTTCAGGGTAGTGTTTGGAAGTCTTGGTCAGCTCTTCCAATCAGTGTGGGACATTTCTAGTCCTAGGACGTGTTTCATTGTCTTGCTGGAAGATCCCATCCACCCCAGAGAAGACCATCAGCATGTATGGTGTACGTGATCTGCAAGGATGGATTTAGACCCAAATGGGTTGAGAGGGTCTTTCACATGGATGAGTGGGTCCAGAGAATGCCATGAAAACATTCCCCAGACCAGAACGCTAGACCACCTACTGTATAGGTCTAAAGATCTAAATAAAACTATGATGTTTGGGTGTGACGGAAAATGAATAGGACCCTATGGGATAAAAGAGGGATGAAAAAAAGACGAGTGCAGCTCGAAACAACACTGTAGTTGTGGTCCGGGGGTCTTCCCTGAGTTATGTGACGAAAACAATAATAATAAAAAGAAAAGACGGGCATGATATACCATAGGATAATAATAATAATAATAGTAATAACAAAAGTAGTAATCATAATAAAAATATTATTATAGTAATATAATAATAATAATAATAATAATAATAATAATAATAATAATAACAATAATAATAATAATAATAATAATAACAATAATAATAATAATAATATAAAATAATAATAAAAGTAGTAAAAACATTATTATAGTAATATAAGAATAATAGAAATAATAATATATATAATTACTATAATAATAATAATAATAATAATAATAATAATAATAATAATACTAGTAATAACACTGTGAGGGGGGGTTAAGGGTGGGAGTGTGTGTATGAAAGAGGGAGAGAAAGTGCTGTTCATGTTAGCGTCTCCTGCTGTCTCTATGTGCTGATGATCATATATGGAGATGCTGATGCTGATAGCGCACATGCCCTCCTGCAGTGGTGGGTGTGTTGACAGCGAGAACACCTGAACCACTTATGAGGGGGCCTGCTTTTTAGAGCGAAACATCTCTAACGCACCCCCCCAGCACACACACACACACACACACACACACACACACACACACACACACACACACACACACACACACACATGCACACACACACACACACACACACACACACACACACAGATACACACACAGGCACAGATGTGGGGACGAGTGCTTGAGCTGCACATTGTGAGCAGAGTAATATTACAGAGCTATTGCTACACACTGCACTGTAGTGTTCATAAGGCTACACTAAAGCTACATAACCTGTACATGACAGTGGGGTGAAGATCTGGACTCTGTGGCGGCCGGTTCATGTGTGAAAGTGGTTTCTCACAAAACATTCCTTCACAGTCTGAGCGCGAGGATACGAGGATACAGGATACAGGATACCAGGTACCTCCTGGCTGTTAAACAACTGAGAGGCTGCTCACTGCATCAGTTCAGCTTAAAGTCACTGCTTTCCAACCAGAGACTATATACTTTTAAATACTAACGTTTTTGTGTGTATCTAGAGTATATATCTACAGTATATCTACAGTATATCTACAGTATATATCTACAGTATATCTACAGTATATCTACAGTATACATCTACAGTATATATCTACAGTATATCTACAGTATATCTACAGTATATATCTACAGTATACATCCACAGTATATATCTACAGTATACATCTACAGTATATATCTACAGTATATTAGCAGTATATATCTACAGTATATCTACAGTATATATCTACAGTATATCTACAGTATATCTACAGTATATCTACAGTATACATCTACAGTATATATCTACAGTATACATCCATAGTATATATCTACAGTATACATCCATAGTATCTACAGTATACATCCACAGTATATATCTACAGTATACATCTACAGTATATATCTACAGTATACCTCCACAGTATATATCTACAGTATACATCTACAGTATATATCTACAGTATACATCCACAGTATATATCTACAGTATACCTCCACAGTATATATGTACAGTATACATCCACAGTATATATCTACAGTATACATCTACAGTATATCTACAGTATATATCTACAGTATATCAACAGTATATATCTAAAGTATATCTATAGTATATCAACAGTATATATATATACAGTATATATCTAAAGTATATCTACAGTATATCAACAGTATATATCTACAGTATACATCAACAGTGCATATCTACAGTGTATATCTACAGTGTATATCTACAGTATATATCTACAGTATACATCTACAGTATATCTACAGTGTATATCTACAGTATATATCTACAGTATATCTACTGTATACATCTACACTATATCAACAGTATATCTACAGTATATCTACAGTGTATATCTACAGTGTATATCTACAGTATATATCTACAGTATATATCCACAGTGTATATCTACAGTGCATATCTACAGTGCATATCTACAGTGTATATCTACAGTGTATATCTACAGTATATATCTACAGTATATATCCACAGTGTATATCTACAGTGCATATCTACAGTGTATATCTACAGTATATATCTACAGTATACATCTACAGTATATCTACAGTGTATATCTACAGTATATATCTACAGTATATCTACTGTATACATCTACACTATATCAACAGTATATCTACAGTATATCTACAGTGTATATCTACAGTGTATATCTACAGTATATATCTATAGTATATATCCACAGTGTATATCTACAGTGCATATCTACAGTGTATATCTACAGTGTATATCTACAGTATATATCCACAGTGTATATCTACAGTATATATCTACAGTGTATATCTAAAGTGTATATTTTCAGTGTATATCTACAGATTATACCTACAGTGTATATCTTCAATGTACATATGCAGTGTAAATCTACAGTGTATATCTACTGTATATATATATACATTGTATATCTACAGCATCATATCTTCAGGGTACATCCAGGAAGTGCATATCATCCGTGTATATATCCAAGGTATATCCAGACAGGGTATATCTTCTGTGAATATCTTCAGTGTATATCTTCAGGGTATATCCAGGCAGTGTATATCTTTAGTTTAGTATTTAACCATTAAACATTAACCATTGTGTACAGACACCATTTGGGTGGCTATTGACTTCTACTTGGCTGAACGGCCACGTCTGAATATATATATATATATATATATATATATATATATATATATATATATATATATATATATATATATATATATATATAGGTGGAGAATTTCTTTAGATTTGTAGATAAAACGTTCACAGACATTTATTCTATTCATTCGTGTTTATTGTGTTTGAACATGTGTTTATTCTCGATAGCCCGGATATCGTTAGAGTTTCTGGAGCGCATTTGTAACAGTATGTTGCTGGTACAGCCCTCCAGGTAGGATGTCAGCTGAGGGCCTCCAAATGTTCGGCCCTGAATGAGCGATGTGTAGTGCAGCGCTAGTGCACACACACACACACACACACACACACACCTTCAGCTGTCTTTGTTCATTTATGCTGCAGTCAGTGCACATATGGTTCTTCTCTTTCTCTCTCTCTCTCTCTCGCTCTCTCTCTCTCTCTCTCTCTCTCTCTCTCGCTCTCTCTCTCTCTCTCTCTCTCTCTCTCAAGCGGACTGTGTCCTTCAGTCACCGCTGTAATAACCTTGCTGTAGCACCAACCATGACATCATCCATAGCAGGCAGGTCACACACATCCATGTGCACGTGCACGCTGCTTCAATGGCCTTGTTATAGTGTGGCCCACTTTTAAGATGTGCTGGACACACACCCACACACACACACATACACACACACACACACACTTAGACTGCCATTAAATTTCTTGAACCCAAACCTGAATCATAAGCAGCATAACCTTCTGGTGAGTCTTACAGAGGAAGACAGGTCCCCACAACACGAGAGCATAAACAGCTTTGGTCCCCACAACGTGGCATAAACCTCACACACACACACACAGAGAATTACAATAACTTTCTTAAAGGCAAAGAAAGAGGAAACAGACCACTCATTTCACTCTGTTTGAATGAATCTGTGTGTGTGTGTGTGTGTGTGTGTGTGTGTGTGTGTGTGTGTGTCTGTGTGTGTGTTTGACATTTTCGGTTTAGTTTTCAGGCACACGTGCCGTTAGAAGCGAAAGTGCAACCAACTACTCAGACTGAACTTCCATCGAAATGAATGGAAGCCAGTGTCCATGTGGGCTGGGTGGGCTTTACCCAGACTTATAGTGGGCTGTACTTGGGCCACAAATGGGTTGCAGCTCTGGGCCCTAACTAGGCAGTAGTCGTAGATTCCAGCCTAGATACAGTTGCGGATTACAGCCCCTAATTATAGCTCACACTGGCCCCTAGTAGTGGCCCACATGGTGGATAAATCCTTATGGGCCCAAAATGGGTTGCCTATTGTAAGACGCACACTAGGGGGCAGTGAAACAGCCACATACACAGACACACTAGTCAACATACACACTAGGGGGCAGTAAAACACATACATACACACACATTAGTGAACACACACACTAGGGGGCAGTGAAACACACACACATACTAGTGAACACACCCACTAGGGGCAGTGAAACACACACACACACTTGTGATCACACCCACTAGGGGCAGTGAAACACACACACACACACACACACACTAGTGAAGACACAGACTAGGGGGCAGTGAAACACCCACACTAGTAAACACACACGCTAGGAGGCAGTGAAACACACACACACACTAGTGAACACACATATTGTGTCCATTTGGAGGTTGGGTGTCAGTTGAAGGTTAGGTGTCAGTTGGAAAATGGCTGTCAGTTGGAGGTGGGGTGTCAGTTGGAAATTGGATGTCAGTTGGAGGTTGGCTGTCAGTTGGAAGTTGGGTGTCAGTTGGAAGTTGGGTGTCAGTTGGAAGTTGGGTGTCAGTTGGAGGTTGGGTGTCAGTTGGAGGTTGGGTGTCAGTTGGAAGTTGGGTGTCAGTTGAAAGTTAGGTGTCAGTTGGAAGTTACGTGTCAGTTGAAGGTTGGGTGTCAGTTGAAGGTTGGGTGTCAGTTGAAAGTTAGGTGTCAGTTGGAAGTTGGGTGTCAGTTGGAAGTTGGGTGTCAGTTGGAGGTTGTGTGTCAGTTGGAAGTTGGGTGTCAGTTGGAGGTTGGGTGTCAGTTGGAAGTTGGGTGTCAGTTGGAAGTTACGTGTCAGTTGAAGGTTGGGTGTCAGTTGAAGGTTGGGTGTCAGTTGGAGTTTGGGTGTCAGTTGGAAGTTGGGTGTCAGTTGGAAGTTACGTGTCAGTTGGAAGTTGGGTGTCAGTTGAAAGTTAGGTGTCAGTTGGAAGTTACGTGTCAGTTGAAGGTTGGGTGTCAGTTGAAGGTTGGGTGTCAGTTGAAAGTTAAGTGTCAGTTGGAAGTTGGGTGTCAGTTGGAAGTTGGGTGTCAGTTGGAGGTTGGGTGTCAGTTGGAGGTTGGGTGTCAGTTGGAAGTTGGGTGTCAGTTGGAAGTTGGGTGTCAGTTGGAAGTTAGGTGTCAGTTGGAAGTTGGGTGTCAGTTGGAAGTTACGTGTCAGTTGGAAGTTGGGTGTCAGTTGGAAGATGGGTGTCAGTTGGAGGTTGGGTGTCAGTTGGAAGTTGGGTGTCAGTTGGAAGTTGGGTGTCAGTTGAAAGTTAGGTGTCAGTTGGAAGTTACGTGTCAGTTGAAGGTTGGGTGTCAGTTGGAAGTTACGTGTCAGTTGAAGGTTGGGTGTCAGTTGGAGGTTGGGTGTCAGTTGGAAGTTGGGTGTCAGTTGGAAGTTGGGTGTCAGTTGGAGGTTGGGTGTCAGTTGGAAGTTGGGTGTCAGTTGGAAGTTGGGTGTCAGTTGAAAGTTAGGTGTCAGTTGGAAGTTACGTGTCAGTTGAAGGTTGGGTGTCGGTTGGAGGTTGGGTGTCAGTTGGAAGTTGGGTGTCTTGCTTAAGAGCACTTCAGTTGCATCCTGTCGGTTCAGGGGATCAAACCCACAACCTTCTGGTCCCAAGCCTGGTTCTCCAACCTCCAGCCCACAACTGCTCCAATGCTACATTGTGTTATTTTGTGTATTTGAATGGTTTGTTGTGGTTTTTCACAGTATGTCCATCTGAAAAAACGAATTTGCTGAAGTGTCTAAAACTTGTGGTACAGTGCTGTGGAGTTAGTTGTTAGAGCTGCATTATGTGAGAATTTGTATCTCTTGCTCTTGGGCTCCCCCTACAGTTACAGGGTGTAATTCACTTTTACATCACGGGCATACATAGAAATGACACTTGGCGTACCTCATGGACATCTGAGCGCTTGTTGACCAGGTGAAGCACACACAATCAGTCGGTGTAGAGCATAGAGGATTGAGAGAATTAGAGGACTAATTTAAACTTACATTTAAACAGCACGTTAAATAAAATTATTGTAATATTTCATAGTTTTCCACATGCATCCAAAGCTCAATTCTCTATATAACTTCTGCTGTAATAACGACAAAACACATCTTTAAAAAAATAATATATTATATCATACAGTTGGGCTGCTCCTGTATAGAAATTTCAACTGCAGGGGGCGCTATTAGCAGCTCAATCTGTTGTTGCACCTGCTTTAAATAGAAATACACACAACTTACGTTTTACGTATCCACATAAAGATCAGCTCTACAGCGATTAGGGCCAAAACACAAACACAGTAATAAGAAAATCTCTCTTTCCGCAGGATCCTGCTGACAGTGGTGGTGATCTTCCGGATCCTGATCGTGGGCATCGTTGGAGAGAAGGTGTATGAGGACGAACAGATTATGTTTATATGTAACACGTTGCAACCGGGTTGCAACCAGGCCTGCTACGACAAGGCCTTCCCCATCTCGCACATCCGCTACTGGGTCTTCCAGATCATCCTGGTGTGCACGCCCAGCCTCTGCTTCATCACCTACTCCGTGCACCAGTCGGCCAAGCAGAAGGACCGGCAGTACACCTTCCTGCACGGACCCTACATCGACCACGGCCACGGCCCGAGCCGGAAACTCAGAAACCTCAACGGCATCCTGGTGCACCCGGATTCCAAAGACGAGCACGAGTGCCTGGAGACCAAGGAGATTCCCAACGCGCCCCGCGGCCTCACACACGCCTCCACCAAGAGCGCCAAGACGAGGCAGCAGGAGGGCATCTCACGCTTCTATGTCATCCAGGTAGGCTCAGGTGTGGGACTGGGGATGAAACTATTTTTCCTTTAGGTTCCGTAGCTTCTTGAACTGGACTGGTATTCTGTAGTCCAGTAGTTTGACTGCCCGCTAACACATTGGCTGACGTTGGAGCCAAACATTTAGTTTACCGCTTCATCACCTCATAATTTATCTACTGATAATGTTGGTTTGATGAGTGTTGCTTGGCTTGGGGCTTGATTCCTCCCAAGACATGACTTGGCTTGACTTGATATGGTCCAAGCCTGGGTCGCATTCAGCTTTAACTAGTGAACCATAACCATAAGGAATGAGTTGCGATTGTCAGGACCGCCAATAGAGGTCTGAAACTCACAAACCACTAGTAAATAACAGCCTCCTCTTTGACTACCAGCTCCAGATGGCAAAAGTTTAAGAAGCCACAAATCATTTGAAACTAAATTGAAGTTAGACCTTACACTAGGACACGTAGTAGTGTCTCCAGTACTGAGGTCGACTTTGTTGGACTTTTTCCTTTTTCTCGCTATAGAAAAGTGTAAAGTCGAAAGAATCACATACTGAAATCGTTTCCGAAGTTGCTCTTGTAAGTATGTCAACTTTAAGACAACAATGGTTTTCAGTAGCACGTGGAAACAGCGTGGCTCAATGTTGGTGCACATCACATCACATTCAACCACTTACCGCCACCACTGGTAATAAACCAGACTGTTACTAAAAACCTCCCTATTGGTTGGAACCTCCAGCATTGTACATTACTTGCAGGATTCAGGAGTGAAGACAATCAAGTGACCACAAATTTTCAAGCAGCCACAAATCATTTGAAACTAAATTGGAATTGAATTGCAAACCAGGATAGGTAGTAGTGTTTTAACCCATTAACAGAACAAAATAACACATTGAACAAAATGTTTGAGATTGGGTTTTTATACAGTGTACTGACTATACAGTGATACAGTGGCCCAAATCTGTTCTAAGATATGTGGGCCGTACAAATATTTTTAATATGTGGGCCACTTTCAGCTCACATCCAGTTTGATAGTATGAGTGGTGGCGGGACTGCCAGAAATGTGGGTCTAATAAGCTGGGACACTGTTGGCTCACATGCAGGTTGCCAATACCGACAATGCACAACCGTATCTGGGTTGTTGCCACCAAAAATGACTGGTCCCATGATGCTCCATCACTTGCAAAACCTGAAGGCAGAGTTAGCGTTGGCTTTCCAGCTAGTCATGTGCTTTCTGTCTGTCATAGAGGCATGTTCATTGGTTCACCATGTGCATTGTAGACTCCCAGAAGAGAAGGTCCTAAACCCTCACTGGGTGGTACCTCTCGCCATTTGGCGAGGTGGGGTACCCTCAATGGTGGTAACCTCAATCTCCACATACCCCGTCTTGTCATTTCTTAAAAATATGTTATAACATGTACAAAGATTTATTTCTTTTTTGTTTCGGCAAGAAATAAGAACAACCAAACCTGCCGTTGTTCCTTTCAGGGTAAGTTGTTCGTACCTTGACAAGCCCATGAACGGGCACATGACGTTTCATCGCTCTTGTAGGTTTGTAGTGCAGAACCCTTTACACTGAAGTGAATGTA
The DNA here is from genome assembly GCA_021613375.1 of Megaleporinus macrocephalus. Taxonomy (NCBI): domain Eukaryota; kingdom Metazoa; phylum Chordata; class Actinopteri; order Characiformes; family Anostomidae; genus Megaleporinus; species Megaleporinus macrocephalus. Next base: position 5,874,595 of record CM038726.1, read on the forward strand.
ATTTCACTCACACAATTGGGCTGTTGAACAGCCAGGGTGCTGCCGGCCCTTAGTCTTGTCTTCATTAATGTGCTTCATTGTTGGGCTCAGTTCTCTATTGTTTGGTTTCTACTGCCTTTTTGTATTCAACGTACCGGTCTTTGTCATCTTCTTCTTGGTATTTCTCTTACAGTTTTTAAGGTAGAACCATAAAACTTGGTAGGGTCGTCATAGAGGAATAGAGTTGTTGTACTTGTGAGACCAATTGCATGAACAGTTTTCATACAGCGTTCGTTCTCTCTCCAACCTCCCCTTTTACAGAATTACCTGGATTTCTGCACTATTTACTAATATAATGTCACAATTATAGACAAACACAATCTGCCTAAACAGTCATTTCATGTCTTTTAGTGAGAATATTAACATACTAAAGAGTAATGTCCACTGTGTAGGCTAGAAAAAGTCTCTATGTTAATGATTCTCCAAGAGCCAATTGGGAAAATGTGTTTTTATTAAGGAGGTGAGTTGTGGAGTGTTGGTTTCACAGATGCCTTGCACATTAAATAAAGAAAGCAAACAAACCCAGTTATTGACAAGTCTGTTCTTCTCAAGAAAGGTTAGTGTGAACCTTGATGCGAACAACTTTTAGAAGCTGGAAGAGGCGACAAAAGCACTGGTACAAATCTGCATGCATCAATCCACACTACAAATTGAGAAAATAGGACCACTGCCACTCTCCCTGGAAGTGGACGACCTGGTAGGGCTTAAAAAACATTGAACAAGAACAGTGTCCATGGATGGACACCATAAAGGAAGACGCAGCTGTCCAAAAAGAAACACTGCCCATATCAAGTTTACCAAGACCACCTGGATGTGCCTCAGACAAAGGGTCTGCCTCAAATTCTAGTGAGGTTTAAGGTTCTCTCCTCACCTCTCTTCATAAAACAGATTACTGAGTTGCTCTAGTTAGAGAGAGCATGGCATGTTCCCGCCCACTGCATGTGACCGGTGTTTACTGACCTCAGCTGCAGCAACGCCTCAGCATTTCAGCTCTATGGATCCTCCTCTTGTGGGTTTTACTGCAAATCTGATGGCTTTGGCTCTTTGACTTCTGAAACATCTGAAAATAACTTCACCGCTCGGAGCTCCACTTGCGTCCAGCATGCTGGAAAAAGTTTAGCTTGCTTTGGTTCATGGGATTGTCTCAGCCGTTGAGGAACTGTTCTAAACTTCCTTACGATTCAGCTAAAGGAAGGAACCTCAGTAGACAGTATATTTAAGGTATCAAAGAATTGGGACAGTCTACGTGTCGGGGTTTTTTTTTTAAGTTTTTGTGAGACGGATGGCCCAAAAGAATGTTGCAGAGCTTGCGGGAAGGTCAGCGCTTTTTGGGATTCCCGCCATATAGGGCTTCACAGACCCTGCGACTTATCTTGGGAACTTCTGTTCAAGGACCTCTGCCCACCCAAAAGATAACAACATGGCCAGGTGTACCACATGGGCCAGAAGGAGCAGGAAGGGGGGCCTATAAAAGACAATGCAGCCGGAGATACGATTGAGACCAGGGTTTGGGAGCTCACTAAGACGTTGGTACTGCAGTCCTAAGAATAAAAGATTATGCTCTGAACTTGTCTCCCTCTTCATTCTGAAGTTACAACAATGTCTATGTAGACAAGCACTAGGTTTTGAGACAGACCCACAATATGGATGAACTGAAACTCGTCTGCAGGGAGGAATGGTCCAAACCTGCTCCTCCACTAACCTTATTTGTAGCTACAGGAAACGTTTGCTGGAGATGTTTTCTGCGCTGTGGATGTAACTCAATGCAACTGTTTGTGAGTCAGTTAGGTTTAGTTTGTCTATAATTGCGATTAGACAATGATCAGACTACAATTGATTGATGCAGAATTCCAGGTCATTCCAACAAGTTCACCTTTTCTTGTAACTGTATAGATATCACCTACAGACCAAGCAACACTTTAGCAACCACCTGAGATACAATGGCCTACAAAGCAACGGCTTAGAACCACTTGGAATTCCAGCGCAATGTTTATGTCAAGCCAGCCCAAAGTCTGTTCGCCCTCTTGTTGACACTTTTGTTACTTACTGTGCTTCATTGTTTGCTTCTTCTCCAGGTGGTTTTCCGGAACGCCCTGGAGATTGGCTTCTTGGCTGGCCAGTACTTCCTGTACGGCTTCAACGTGCCAGCCATGTTCGAGTGTGACCGCTACCCGTGCGTGAAGGAGGTGGAGTGCTATGTGTCGCGGCCCACCGAGAAGACCGTCTTCCTCGTCTTCATGTTCGCCGTCAGCGGCATCTGCGTGGTGCTCAACCTGGCCGAGCTGAACCACCTGGGCTGGAGGAAGATCAAGACGGCCATCCGTGGGGTCCAGGCGCGCCGCAAGTCCGTCTGCGAGGTGCGCAAGAAGGACCTCTCACACCTTTCCTCGCTGCCCAACCTGGGCCGCACACAGTCCAGCGAGTCAGCCTACGTCTGACGGCGGGTAGGGGAGGGGCTTCTGAGGGGTTGGGCGTGGCTGACCGGGCGAAAGCCACGCCCTGTCGTTGTGACTTGATATTGCAAGTACTGTTCGTGGGCCGGACAATGGGGAGACCTGGGAGAGAGGGATGGGAGAGAAAAAGGATGGACTGGGATGTTGGGCTAAAAAAGAAAGTGAGAATGGACTGGAATGAGAGGGGAAGAGAAGGATGAACTTTGGAATGAGAGAGGAAGAGGAGGGAAGGGAGAATCTGAGTTTGGGGAAGACGAGAAGGATGGACTCTCAACCCTCCTAACATAAACGCATGCACAGGGGACACAAATGCATGGGCACATATGAACACTTCTCCCCAAGGCCCACTGAAGTTCGGTCTTCCGAAAGAGAGACTCGATGGAAAAGAGAGACTCGATGGAAAAGAGAGACTGAGTTCAAATGCCTGTTCTTGAGAGAGAGAGAGAGAGAGAGAGAGGGAGAGAGAGAACGAGAGTGGCTTTTGAATTGAAGCTGATGGATGGTCTATGCATGCTCTGCTCACACTTGGGTTCCTTTGTAGCAAGTGTTGCCGGGTCGGACAAACTTCATGTGGTAAAACTGTTGCAAGGTCGGACAAGCTGGCATCACATGGGGAAACTTTCATGCAACTTGCTGCAGGTTGTGGGTTGCCTGTAACGTGACTTCTGTGCAACCGTTACAAGAAAGAACAAGAAAGAATTTGAGAAAACAAAGTTGCATGCAACACATTTGAAAAAGGTTGCAAGTGGGTTGCAGGGCATTTTACGTTGTAAAACTAAGGTGCAGTTTAGGTTCACATAGGCTTCAAGTAACCAAAGTTGCATTCAGGTTTCACTAGCGTCCTCTAAGGCTGACCTAATGGGCAGAAACTTGAATGCAACTTGTCCAGCCTGTCCATCCGAATAAGAAACTTTATCAAAAAGCTTACATGTAAGGTGCATTTTAACCCATTTAGTCCCTTCCGTCTACGTGAGCAACCAGTAGACCCATAGCAAAAAAACTACAGCAGTGTCCTGATACAGTGATGAAGTTGCATGTAGTTTCTATTCCTGTATGTTCTGTTCTAGCATGACCAACATTGAAAGAAACCTTTGATGTCTAGAATAATCAACCATAAATGTGGGACACTGTTACTCCACTGGTCACAACTGTTAGCGTTTACAAGTTTAAATCTCCGGGAAGTGTTATATCAATGTGGCAGCACAATTAAATTCAATTATATCTACAGAGGTTCAACCCCTTAGGGTCTTCCAGGCTTTCAGAGTGGGTGCAATCAGTTCTGGGAATGTTGAATTTTTAGTTTATATTTTATATTCAAGAGAAAACTTGTGTCTGTTACAGTATTACAGTACTGCTCTTATTTCAGTATTAAGCTTAAAGGGCTACATTTTTGAAAAGGGGAAAACTGGCCAATAAGGATAACCTGATTTTGAAAGGATGGAGGATTCCACCAATTACATTTTGATTGAAAAACAGCTGCTTTAAAGAGAGAAAGAACATCGATCTAAGCCTAAGATTTTTATTAGTATAGTGTAGGGTGGTTATGTGGGTGGGGAATCGAACCCAAAGACTCTTATTGGTATAGTGTAGGGGGGGTTACCCAGGTGCAGAGTCGAACCCTGAGACTCTTATTGGTATAGTGTAGGGTAGTTACCCAGGTGGGGATCTGATCCCCACAACTCTTATTAGTATAGTGTAGGGTACTTACCCAGGTGGGGAATCAAACCCTGAGACCTTTATTGATATAGTGTAGGGTGGTTACCCAAGTGGGGAATCGAACCCCAGGTACTCTTATTGATATAGTGTAGGGGGGGTTATTCAGGTGGGGAACTGAACCCCAGGACTCATATTAGTATAGTGTGAGGTGGTTACCCAGGTGGAGAATCGAACCCAGGACTCTTATTAGTGTAGTGTGGTTACACGGGTGGGGAATCGAACCTTAAGACTTTTATTGGTATAGTATAGGGAGGTTACCCAGGTGCGAATTCGAACCCTGAGACACTTATTGGTACAGTGTAGGGTAGTTACCCAGGTGGGGAACTGAACCCCACAACTCTTATTAGTATAGTGCAGGGTGGTAACGCGGGTGGGGAATCGAACCTTGAGATTTTTATTGGTATTGTATAGGGGGGTTATCCAGGAGTGAATTCAAACCCTGAGACTCTTATTGGTACAGTGTAGGGTAGTTACCTAGGTGGGGAACTGAACCCCACAACTCTTATAAGTACAGTGTAAGGTGGTTATGTGGGTGGGGAATCGAACCCCAAGACTTTTATTGGTATAGTGTTGGGTGGTTACCCAGGTGCAGAGTCGAACCCTGAGACTCATATTGGTGTAGAGTGTGATAGTTACCCAGGTAGGGAACTGAACCCCACAACTCTTGTTAGTATAGTGTAGGGTGCTTACCCATGTGGGGAATCAAACCCTGAGACTTTTATTTATATACTGTAAGGTGGTTACCCGAGTGGGGAATCGAACCCCAGGACTTTTACTGATATAGTGTTAGGGGGTTACCCGGGAGGGGAATCAAACCCTGAGACCTTTAGTGGTATAGTGTAAGGTGGTTACCCGAGTGGGGAATCAAACCCTAGGACTCTTATTGGTATAGTGTAGGGTGGTTACCCAGGTGGGGAACCAAACCTTAGTCTACAGCATGGAGGGCAGTTTTGTAACCGACTACACTGTACAAACCCCACTTTCACTAGGAACATGAATACGTGCAGGCAGCTCTACACCAAGACTCTCTACTGAAAGACAGTGAAACTGTGACAAGTTAAATGGTAAATGCTAAAATTGACAGTAATTTAACCCTAACAAACTACTAGAATTCCATAGGGACAATAAAAGAAGTTAGTATTATCTTACGGGGGTGGGGGGGGAGGGTGGTGTGTGGGAGGGAAATTTGCATTTACACTGCAAATGGAAATCAGACACATGATCATCGAAACATCAAACCATGTTTTAAGAGAAAAGCTAGCTGTTAGCTGTGCTTCATGGACGCCACGTGGCTCGAGTTTCCCAACTGGAATTCCAACTTCGGGGAGCACTTCATTATAAACTTCCTAGTCGAAGGTTAGAAATTCCTGAATTCCAAGTATGGATCAGCATTTTAATACGTAGTGAAGTTGCTGAACTAGGTGTTTTAACAAACCTGTTCATTGCCTCATCTGCGGTGCTTGGGTTCCAGGCAGCCGAGAATCTCCCAACAACAAATTGAGGCTCGTCAGTCACACATGCAGCGTTTGAAACAATTTCAGTATGTGGTATGGTGGGCGGAGCCTCTCTCTGTTCACAACCAGCTATCAGCTAAACAAGCCACCTGCTATCATCCAATCAGCAACCTGCTCACTGTATGTTGGGATACTTGGATCCAACAATGAGCTTAATGTACTTGCAGATCCAACCAGCAGCCTAGACTCATCAGGTTGAAGCTTGTCCTACCAAGCAACAGTAGCGCCTGTGGGCGGAGCATGGCCAGGTCAGCTCCATGAGCAGACTCCTTTCTGGATCTCTCTCTCGCTCCACTCTCTGTGAAGCTCTCTCGCTCTCGCTCTCTCCACCTTTCGCAGTATTGCTAGACGTGTAGCACTGAAACGTACAAAAGACAAAAACGGATGAAGAAAAAGAAGACGACGAAAAAGAAGAAGAGAACTGACCCTCTGATAAGCTCCTCCCCCCCTTTTTTTCATGGCAGCCGGGCTATCGCATCTCGACCCCCTACCCCCACCCCACCCCAAAAAAAATCCTGCACATAAACATAAATAACAACACAAACAGCCGCTAGTAATTACTTCCACGTTACCGGTCACTTCTTTCAGAGCCCGCACTCGCTGCCTGGTCAACACTGTACATAGTTTAGCGATTATCTTACGGATTGCTAGCTTTAAATGAATACATAATGAAAAAAAACGATGATGATAATAAAAATAATAAGCGGAACGAGAGCGAACGAACGTAACTGTGTATTACAGAGACGAAGGAATTATCATGTTTTTTTTTCTACTATGGACTCCTCACGTAGCCTAACGCAGAGAAAAAAAGAGAAAAGAAAAAGAAAAAAAGACACGCGGCATGTGGTTTAATGCATTATTAGAATGGCTAGACTGTGTCCTGGGCTGTATTTCTATTTAAACAGGGGGACGTTTTCTTCTCTTTGCACCCTGTTAATGTGCAGATATTTACTCTGAAGCATGCAGAAAACTATAGCACCATGCAACACGGGATTATGGGACCTATGTGGAAAAAAAAATGGCTCCAGTATTGCAGCAATAATACATATATATAATATGAATTTAAAAAATTATGAATATATGTGAAGAAATAAAGAAATAAGTCAACAAAGGAGGGAATGGCTGCTGGATTGTGTTTTAAATGATGCATGGAAATGTGGGTGTGTTTGCAATATAAGTATTGTGGTATATATATATATATATATATATATATATATATATATATATATATATATATATATATAGAGAGAGAGAGAGAGAGAGAGAGAGAGAGAGAGAGAGAGAGTCAATGGAACCAGAAGTTATTTTGGAGCATTTCTATTGGTCCATTCCTTTTCACACAATAAAAACAATGCTGACTGCACAGTTTAGCACCAGGGACAGCACCCTGAACATGTTGTTCGATGTGGTTGTTGTTGCAACTTTCTGTGTTAATAATGTTTGAACCACAAGAGATGTTGCCGTCAATCGATTTCCAAAACAATTGTGGTCTGCTTTGATCCTCTACACGACCATCTTCCCATTCCCATGGTGGGCATGTTTGGGACATAGTCTATAAGATGGGCCCCTCACCCGTTACTTGCTGGGATATTCAGATACATCATTTTCCCCTTCGCTTTGGAAATAATAGGGCGTCCTGAAACTTTTGACTCACACTGTACCTAAGTGAATATATATATATATATATATATATATATATATATATATATATATATATATATATATATATATATATATATATATATACACCAATAAGTGTATTTACACCAGTAAGAACACCAGAAACCATTACATCAGATAGATCATAAAGACAAAACATCATATCTTGATTAAGCTTAATGAAGTACTGAGCAGTCAAAGAAGGTATTAGGTGAGAACTGATAATAATACTGGGTTGTTTCCACAAGGAGAAGCTTGGAAAGGGTTAAATAAACATACGGAAGTATCTTTGGACTGTGGGAGAAAATTAGAGCACCAAAAAAACCCCAGGGAAATCGAACCCAGACCCCTCTGTATATGATGTATACTTATAAATACAATAACTAAATACAATATTGGTTCACAAAAACATGTAATAATTGTTACAGCTGCTTATGAAATGCATTAATAATATTAATAATAATGGTAATAATAATAGTATTAACACTAATTACAGAGCACCTCAAAGAAACCCGGAAATCAACCCCAGGCCCCTCTATATATGATGTGTACTGTACATGTTATGTAATAAACACAATATTGGACACAAAAACATTAATAATTGTTACTAAAGCTTGAGAAAATCAATAAATAAGATAAAAAAATAAACCTATCAATCAGTCAATAATAATAACAACAGAGCATCTCAAAGAAACCCTACTTGCCCAATGGGGGAATCGAACCCAGGCACCTAAGTATATGATGTGTATTTATAAATTCAATAAATAAATACAATATTGGTCACAAAAACATTTAATAATTGTTACTAAAGCTTGAGAAAATCATTAAATAACATAAAAAATAAACCTATCAATCAATAATAAAAATAACAGAGCATCTCAAAGAAACCCTACTTGCCCAATGGGGGAATCGAACCCAGGCCCCTCGGTATATGATGTGTATTTATAAATTAAATAAATAAATACAATATTGGTCACAAAAACATTTAATAATTGGCACCAATAATTAAGGAGTGTGTTAACTAATTAACCATAAAATGGTAGAGCGAGTATTACACTGAATGCTCTCTCTCCCAGTTATAATAAAACTCTAATACCCTTTTGGGAAACAAGGCCTGGTTTAATAGGAATAAGTGAAACAGCCAGGTGGGAGTCCTCTGGGGGGGTTTATGTATTCCCTGAATTATGAATGAGAATTGACCTACTCAGTTTATGACGCTTTTATTGTAATGTTTGTTCTAATAGTTATAAATAATTACACTTCAGTAAATGAGTGCTCAGCTCTTCCTGTGGAGTTTTACTGATTAATACATTAATAAGCTAGAAAATAATGTTTCAGTTATTATTACTATCATTAGCTGATGCTTTATTGAGATTATACTTAAGAATTGAGCGATGATTATAAATGACTTAGTAAGGTCTAAACTGTTAGTGTGTATTTCTATGATTCGTTTATACTAGTTTATACTAGTGTAGTAATGATTATTACTCTCTTCAGTACCGTTAACACATGTACTCTTTTGAATAAGAACTTATATGTAGGCCTCACGCCCCTTTTCTTCTGGTTCCATTGATTTGCATTGAAAGTAAAGTATGTTTTTGGCCTCTCCTGTAGAGTTCCTATTGTAGAGGTACATGTTTTTCTTTGGACAGTGACGATATATGTATGGTTGATTTGATGAATGGACTTATAGAGATGTTCTAAAATCTGGTTCCTTTGACTTCCATAAAAAGTTAAGAAGGTTTTTGGTCTCTCCTGTAAGATGACCATGTTGGAGATTCCTATTTGGTAGAACAAGAATGTCCAAAAACCTTCTTATCCTTCTCTGTAAATTTATGTGAAGAGGTTTTATTCCTGATGGTTTTGGAGCATTTCTGCTGTCCGATTGACTATATATATATATATATATATATATATATATATATATATATATATATATATATATATATATATATATATATATATACTAATGTAAGTCAATGGAAATATAATTGTTTCTAAGCTGTTTTGGAGCATCTCTATTGGTCAATTCATCATGAAACTAACACACAATGTAAACGACAGCTGCTGCATTTAACTGATGTAGAAAAATACAAATCAAACAGCAACTATATATATATATATATATATATATATATATATATATATATATATATATATATATGTGCATATACTGTGTTGAACGAATAGAATGTGTTTATTTTATATACAGACTAGCTCTACAGCAGATTACAGGCTTTTTGTTGGTTTAGTGTCGGTTATTTATAAGGACTGAACCGAACTGCTCAGCGTTGGACTCAAGAGTGTTGACCTATTTAGGGTGTGACTGCTTCCTTAACTGGGTCACACACACCCACACACTTTCTCCTCTATTGTCCTTCCACGTCCCACTGAGTGTCAGATCTGTGTGTGTGTGTGTGTGTGTAGGTATTCCCTTATACCTTTCATCACCACATAGACACTCCAGTGTTTTATATATATTTATATATAGTATATTGTCATATATATATATATATATATATATATATATATATATATATATATGTACATGCAGCTTGACGCACTTCTCATTACGTCTATTGTCATGTGCATTGATTTCCTATACACGTCCCATATTGATGCGTCTCTGCTGTCACGAACATCCATTCAGACGTGGCCCCAGATGAGAGTAATGGTTTACTGGTGCTCAGAGAAGTCGGTGGGGGGCGGGACCACAGAAGCTCAGGAGGCTAAAGCAATACACAGCACAGCAATCCAAACATACAACTGTGTAAACTCCCCCTGCAATCATATTCACCATAGCGATATCTCAGTACCCTCAGTACCCAGTTCAGAATAAGACCACCTTCATAAAGTGGCCATAGATGGTTTAAGACGAGTTCAGTAACGGTTATTAATTAGACCAGAAGCATATTATAAAACATTAGAATTACATTAGAATTACAGAAATTCATTCTCCATCAGTCGGCATTCATATTCATCATACAGAACAGCTCGTTATAGCTGCTTATTAATATTCTGTAAAGCGTTAATTAACCATTTGTAAACGTTTATGAAAGAGTGCACGGATACGTTTATACAGCGACAACATAAACCTCATATTTGTAGGAAGGCTGTCCAGGATGAAATATAACACATGGACATATATATATATATATATATATATATATATATATATATATATATATATATATATATATATATATATATATATATATATACCAAAAATGTACACAAGAGACCAAAAACATACTTTACTTTCAATGTAAGTCAATGGAACCAGAATTAGTTACAGGCTATTTTTAGAGCATTCCTATTGGTCCATTCATCATGAAATTTTCACACAATGTAAACGACCATTGGAATATTTAAATGATGTAGAAAACTCAAAATCGACAAAAATGGAGACATCTTTTCCATTGGACAGTGATATATATATACACACACACACACACACACACACACACACATATATATATATATATATATATATATATATATATATATATATATATATATATATATATATATATATATATATATAGAGTTAAGTCAGTTTCGAGCCCCCATTGATCCGTGTGGTCTAACTCTGGCTTTCCTTTAGTTGAATGCAGTAATAGGAAAAATGCTGAGTGGTGCTTAGAGACATTGAGCAGTGCTGCAAGATGCTGATTCTCGTCCTCAGTCCTCAACGCAGCTCACTCAGCATCCTCCGAGGGCCAACCGGCCGCCCGGCTTCGACGGCATCATCACGCTGACCTGAGCGCTAATCACCAATCCCAGCAGCCTTCAGCTCAGCCGCCTCCCTTCCGTAGCTACACTGCTCTCCGGGACAGAACGCCTTATAAAGACTTGATGACTCAACCCACCAAAACAGGTTCCATAGGACTTACTATCAAATGATGAGCTACAGCCTCTACAGTGCCGAGCTACGAGAGTGGGGTTTCTGATAAAGTGGCCGGGTGTAAATTTAGACTCAGTCTATTAGACCCTGTCACTGTGCGGCGCACAATGCAGGATGAGGCCTAACGAGCTTAATGCTATGGTTACTGTTGCCGTGGCTACATTCTGGCCCAAGCGCGCTCTGATTCTATCTCACCTGCTACTGTCGTCGTGTGTGAACAGATGTGAGCTATTTCTGAGCTGTCATGATTAAACTCAGAGCTCCGTAACTCCGCACTACTACCGCCCTGCTGTTCCTTACATAAGACTGGTGAGAGGTTCCACAGCTACATAACAACACAGATACCACAGAACCAGGTTCAGGTGCTTGAACAGGTAACATCATATGGTAGGTTTATATAGTAGAAACATCATTAGTGGTATTCTAACCTGACCTACTATATACACAGTCAGGTCACATTATTATGACCACCTTCTACTTTGGATGGCAGCAGCGTTACGATCTGGAGAATGTTCTTGTAGCATTCTCTAAACCCACTCCCAACCGATTTGGGTCTGAATCCATCCTTGCAGATCACGTACACCATACATGGTGTGGTCTTCCCTGGGGGGGGTTGGGATCTTCCAGCAGGACAATGAGACACGTCACACGACTAGAAATGTCCCACGTTGGTTGGAAGAGTTGACCAAGACTTCTAAGTAGTACCCTGGACCCCTAATTCCTCAGTCTTGAACCCAACTAAGCATCTTTGGGACCACATGGATGGTAGTGTTGGCTCTATGGATCCTCCTCCACGCTCTCTCCGGCAGCTGTGGGATGCATCCTGACTTGTTGATTAATCATAGGTTGTGTTACGACTTACTGACCTATCAGAGGCTGTATTCCTGACTTGTTGACATATCAGAGGCTGTATTCCTGACTTGTTGACCTATCAGAGGCTGTATTCCTGACTTCTTGACCTATCAGAGGCTGTATTCCTGACTTATTGATCAATCATAGGTTGTGTTCCCGACTTGTCAACCAATCAGAGGCTTTATTTCTGACTTGTTGACCTATCAGAGGCTGTATCCTGACTTGTTGACCTATCAGAGGCTGTATTCCTGACTTGTTAACCAGTCAGAGGTTGTGTTCCTGACTTGTTGGCCAGTTTGTGTTTCTGACCTGTTGGTCAGTTGGAGGTTATGTTCCTGACCTGCTGGCCAGTTAGAGGCTCTGTTCCTGACTTGTCAACCAATCAGAGGCTGTTTTTCTGACTTGGTGACCAGCGTTGGAACAATCATCGAGTATATTTCTAGGAAACTTGGTTTTGTCTGTTATGATAGGGGTTTAGACAACTTTGAGCAGGTCTATCGGCTTCTAAAACCTATAAAACTGAAATAACTTGAACCTGTACTAGTACACTGTTGGACATACGCATCACCTCGTTCTCTGACCCTGTATTCCTGTCCAGTTTCATACACTGAAATTAAGGTTTACATGGAATAATGAGAAATGGGGCAGCTGTGCGGTGAATAAAGCAGTTAACAAAAGGTTGTTTTCCCAACAGACTTTGTTCATTCACTCTCTCTCTCTCTCTCTCTCTTTCTCAGTAGAAGGAAAAAATGGGGCACCTTCATGCTTCTTAAAGGCATATGCAGCCCATTTCCCCCCAGAACCTATTACATTCAGCTAGTCATGTTAGATTCCATGTGCTTATGTTTGTTTTGGTTTCTAAGCCCCTCTAGTAGTCTATGGGGTTTTATAGGCTGTTTTTCTTGCTATGAACCCACATCTTACTCTTCTGGTTGTTTGTCTGTGTGGCCCAGCTAGAGTAAAGATAGCTAGTCTGAGCCAACCATGTCTGCCTTAGCCAGCTAACTTCCCTCTAGCTAGCTAGGTTGCATTAGCTCTGCCATAACTAGTTAGATAGCTACTTGTCATCAGCCCTTGTTTGACCTAAAAGCCTGACAACTAAAACATGAAGGTGTTGGTATTTAGCCAGAAACACCCTATAAGAATCCCATAGTTTGTATCAAGGGTATCTGCTTTGCCAGTAGGTGCTATCATCAGCTAGCTAGCTAACATTACAGCCCACTGGCATCAAACTTTGTTTGAGTCATTTTTGGATCTGTTTAAGTAAGAGGCTCAGTCAGGGCAGTAGAAGCTATTGGACCTGGACGTGAAGGTCAGTGCTTAACAAACAGATTACTAGTAAGACAGCAAAATACGTCCAATGCGCTTAGCGAGCTAGCTGATAACAAATTGTATTTATTTCCAGAAAATGAAACCTCAGAAGCTGGTGACCTAGACTACCTGCCATGGGGCCAAGCTGGAGTTGAGGATGTGTCTGGGAACCAGTCTCACCCAGATGACACAGAAGCTACATCTGAAGAACAAGAACAAGAAGGTACAACATCCCGAGGAGCTGCTCAGGAGCTGCACCTGGTTCACCAGCTGTTCCACGGAAAGATGAGATACGTTCATCAGCCAGAGCATCATTAAGGATGCAGACGAAGGAAACGAGTGGGGAAGCATCGGCGAAGAGAATCGGTTTGGACAGGCGCTGGGATGAAGCTTCACGGCAACTGTTTCTGGATCCTCTGAGAAATCAGATGTAAATTATTATTTAATAATTATTATTATAGCATGTCTTTAGTTTTTGATGACGCTGATGAGAAGTTTTTGAGATGTCAACTCCGTTCCAACTCCAGACTAACCAGTCTGATTGTGTGATTCGGACTTGTATACAGCTTTTTTGATCAGATAGGATGGAAAGGTGGATGCCAATCTACTGAACTTCTGAGGAGAGAGTGGACACAGTGCTGGAGTTGTTGTGAAACTGTGTGTTGGTGTTGATGGAGAAGGAGAGTGTCTGTTAAAGGAGCTCCGCTTTCTAGCAGGAAACATTCACGCTCAGTAAACAGCTAGATACACTGAACGGGAGTGTCTCTGAGCTTCACACTCCTTTATTAGTGAAGTAGTATGTTCACTACTAAGACTCTACTTTCACCTTCAGGATCCACAAACGAGGGAGAAGCAGCTGACGCTAACGCTAAACGTTCTCAGGAGAGAATCCAGCGCATGTTCACGTTCACGGTTCTTCTCGCGGTTCTCCATAATCTGGAGCTTTTGGACTTCCTGTGTGGGGAAACTGTGGCACTGCATTGTGTTTTAGTCTACGCTTCAAACCAACAGCCTCCGTCAAGTCTCTCACCAGTGGTGGTCTACTGAACCACTCAAACTCATCCAGACTGAAGTGAGGAGAGCAGAGCGGGGGTCTTTGGGTAGCTGTGTTGGTCCACACGCTGCTTCACTAACTATTCTCCTTGTTTATGTTTGTGAAGCTGTTTAGACTAATATCAGTCTTCCCACTGCCTTTCACTGAAACAACATCAACAACACAATGTACATGGTTTTCTTTAAGCTAGATTAGTAACTAACATTCACTCCTTCAACCACAGTCAAGTTTATTTGGCTGATTTGTCGGTTGGCTACATATATGTTTGGTAACGGGGCCA
>CM038726.1:5896876-5901876 GCA_021613375.1 Megaleporinus macrocephalus
TTCCTGTGGTTTCAATGATGCCAATTGCTTGTATAAGCTTCCTGTTGCCTGTTAGCTACATTAGCTCCAATGCAAAACTAAGGAAGCAAACTTCAGACTCACATTAGCCACCGACAGACCAAAAGACAAGGAAGTACTTGATCCGATCTAGAGGCAAGCGGTAGCCAACCCTGCAGCAGGGTGACAAGCGAATTCCTGGTCAAGACCTGGGGTCAGAGGTTCCCCTATCATTTCATTCAGCATACTGTTCATTCCCTGGCGAGAGAGAGACTTATAAACTTGTAAATTCTTGACCACAGTCATATTAACAGAAGCTGGACAGTGTACACATCCACACTTCCCAAGAGTGGCCTTGACCAAATCTAAGATACACACAAGAGACAAACGTGAGGGGACGATAACCACTTATTTCCTACTAATGCACACATACAGTAATAGTTTACGCAATATAAACTACTAGTGGGGTCTTGTTATGAGGAGCAATCCTAAAAGAGGTGAGGAATCCAAGGTTAACAGCAAATGGTCTACGGAAGACTCTACAACCTGCAAAAACCTTTGTTAACATGTCCACTATTAGAAAGGCCCTGAACAAGAATGCGCATGTCCAAAAACCAAAACCCACTGTGGCTGGTTTCAAGGTTGTCCAAGACCACCTGGAGGGTCCACGATGCTTCTGGGTAAAACAAAAAGAGGAACACCAAAACCTCATCCCAACTGTGAAGCATGGCGGTGGGAGCATCATGGTTGATCAGAGCCTGAATGCCTTGCAAATATTGAGGGACCGATTAAATATTTTGCAGGTGAATGCAAGGACGGCAGTTTAGGAGATGTTGGAGATGTTGGGTGATGCAACAAGACAATGACCCTAAGCACGCAAGTAAATCAACTAAATGGAATCAACTGAATGGTTGAAAAAACAGAAGACTTGTGGTTTGGAACGGCCGAGTCAGAGTCCTGACCTCATCCTTATTGAGATGCTGCGGTTTGAAGCGAGCTGTGCAAGCAAGTCATCCCAGCAATACTGATGAACTGAAACACATTTGCAGGGAGGAACAGTCTTGAGTCTTGGAAATACTGTGTTTTTGCTGAAGGGATGCTTTAAGCTGGAGTGTGTGCAGTCAGGCGCGGCTAATGCTAAGAGATTACGGCCGGAAACACCCTGGTGCTGATTCATCTGCGAAATCTGCCATTATTTGATGGATCCAATTATTGTAATGAAATGGTCCGGAGCAGCACACGTGCACTCCACCGCGTTGATAGAGTGTGCATGTGTATGAGAGTGAATGCATTATCCCAATCCATTTAAGACCCTCAGGTAAAGCCTGCTTGACCTACTCCTTCTGTAGATGACCTTTGAGTCTCCTCTGTTTTCTATACCGTTTCTATTGATGGTCCCCAACATGCGGTTCAAATCAATGACTAAACAGACCACTTGCTCTTCAGATTAAAGCTAGAGCAATTAAGCGATGAAGCCAATTGATCTATCAGTGCTTCACCCAAGAATGCGTTTGTTTGTAGCCACCATTGTTGACTAAGAAAACCAGTTTCTATCAAATACATGGTGTTAATTTTAACATTGGAGTGTTTTGGTGAAGAGTCATCTTCCATTAATTCTGCTCTTGATTCCCAGTATGCAGCTACTGCCTATTCTATTGGCTGGCGTCCATTTCCCTGCTGGCTCATATGTTCCTCCTTGAGCTCTTCCACCATGTAACATTGGGTTCCTTGCCTTTGCACTCTCACGGTTTGCCTTCTGTCGTCTTCTCTTGGACCGTTGCCATCCCTGTGACCGAGCCTCACCATGGTGCTTCCTTTCACGATTTCTTACTGGGCTCTACCGTTGTTGCCGTCCACCTTGAAGTTCTTTGAAGTGCTGTTCCACTCCACCAATTGTATCATGTTGGCAATCAGTGGCGCCAGCAGCAGCCATGCCATACATACATTTCGGTTTTGTTCTTTTTGTAATGTTCTATCCTAAAAAGAAAACACTACAGTGGCGATTAAAACTCCCATTACTCAAGAGGGCGATAGAGGACAGATCAGAGCAGGGACTACTGTTACTCCAGCAGCCCCAACAGCTAAACATGGACAGTGAAAAACAGCAATCTATACCTACATATTGTGTTGGAATCAATTGTAGATAACATTTCTTCTGAGAAAGCATGCTAGCAGTATGGGACTGTTTGGCCAGGCTTGACTGATGATATAGCGCCCCCGTCCTCTATGTATTATGTATTGCATCGTGACACACCGTTGGCGGAGGAGACATCGGAGACGGCATGGACCTTTTCTGACGGTTCTTTACAAGTGTTGCACTGGTATGGGTAGATCAAGCACCGCAGTGCTGCTGGAGTTTAGAGTTTAAACACTGTGTCCACTCAATTGTCCACTCTATTGGACAGTCCTACACCTGACATACGTATATATATTTTGACATTCGTGCTTGAACACTTGCGGCACATGCACAAATGCAATGATTGAGCAGGCGAGGGAGGTGGACACAAAGTGTGTTTATTAAAGTCCAGGTTGTCATTGCAAGGAGGTAAAGTCAAGGTAACCAGAATCCACAGAGCATCCATAAAAAAAAAACAAGGCACAAACATTTATAAATATGTAATACCATCAGAATCCACTCGGCACAATCCCAGATGCCAGAGACTGGGAACAAACGAGGGGTATAAATACACAAGGGCAGACAAGGAACACTTGGGTCTAGGCACCAGCTCATATGAAAGTGTCAAACACATAACTACAGCGGAGTTTGATATTCTAACTTCTAATTCTAACTCAGAAAACATTGTATTGTTTTCAAGAAAGTCAAGAAATATGACTTAATAGACTGTTTAGCTCCGCCCCCGGTTCAGAAACTGCTGTAGGCATCATGCATGTGACGTAGATGGTTGACAACAATGCTAGAAGATGTACTTACGGTGATGCACAATGTCAGAAAGGTGTTGTTGTATTAGACTGCAGGAATTGGATGTACAGTGAGACACCCCACACAAAAACGACCCAAAGACCCCCAAATATCCAGAAAGTGGACTAAATCTGTCAACTTTAAACAGTCATTTCACGTCTGAAGATTATCACTATGGGACGTAGGCTTACACGACGACTGGATCTTAAGTCTGGCGCTGTTCCAACAATATGGGCGTGTAAGGAAACCAGCGAGAGGAGTTCAAGAGCCTCCGTGTACGTGGAGGTAAACCAGGTAAGCTCAGTTACTGAGCCTGCTTTAGCTGATGTTAGCTAACGTTAAGTTCGGTGGCTCAATATTTGAGCTTAGCTGGTTGCTAGGCTGTTGTCATGAATAATGTTGGTTGTTTGGCTAGATACTGTTTACACTCAGGATGAGCTGCTGTTGTGGGTGGGGTTTGACTAAGAGTATCTGGACTAAGTGATATGGTGGTCTAAAAGTATCAGGACTAAGTGATATGGTGGTGTAAAAGTATCAGGACTAAGTGATATGGTGGTCTATTTCTACATTACAGCTCTTTCAAATTCAAATTCAGAAATATCACCAGAATCTGAAGAAGCAGCTCTGGAACATTCTCAGTCCCAGTCATAATGCTTGTCCACCAGTGACGTGACATGGTAGGTTTTTCCGTCAATATAATTAAAATAATTTATTTTATTAAAGCAAATTAAGCAGCGTTCAGTGTCTAAAACAATGTGAAATCACCAGGGGTGTCCATAAGTGGTGCTTAGCCTTTAAACTAGGGGCAGGTAACCATTGTGACCTGAGGCCAGAGACCGGACTGGGCTTGGAACCAAAATAAACAGAAGCACATGGAAAACACAGGAGGGCCAGACAAACTAAGGTAGAGGGCAGAGAGGGAAAACAAAGACAGAAACAAGTAAGGGCAAGAGGTTTGGGTGCTCCTGGTCAAATTCCAAGCTTGCACATACATCATACATGTCTTCTCTAGGGTGGATGGGATCTTCTAGCAAGACAGTGGACACGTCACACAGCTACAAATGTCCCACTATTGGTTGGGAGTGCTGACCGAGACTTCCAAGTACTACCCTGGACCCCTAATTCCCCAGACTTGAACCCAACTGAGCATTTGTGTGATCACCTGGATGGTGGTGTTGGCTCTATGGATCCTCCTCCACGCTCCCTCCAGCAGATGTGGGATGCACTGCAGTCAGCATGATACCTCCAGATACCTGTGACCACCTACCAGGACCTTATTGAGTCTCCCAGTCCGTCCAGCTGCTGTCTGTGCTGCACACGGCGGTCACTCTGGATATTAGCTGGATATTCGACTGTGAAACTTGAACAGGACATGGAATGAAGTGTGTGTGTGTGTGTGTCTCCTAAAACTAAGGACACATGGAGGAGTTTGAAATAACCTTCCACTCAGAGTGAGCATCCAACTGACTGGAACAACATCTGGCACTGTACGCGTGTCACTCGAGATGAGTATGTAAGGTCAAAAAGGTGAAAACACTCGCCGAACATCAGGAGCTCAAGACGGTGGTGCTGCTGTCTGGGTGGTAAACAAGTGAGTCTGCAGGAAGTGCCGAGGTAGAACAGCAGCAGGACTCACACACACTCTCAACGTGTTATATAACACACACACACACACACACACACACTGACTGGATGGGAGTTGTGTCTCCGGACGTACTGAGCGCGCTCGTTGATCATCATAATTGCTGATCTTGGTGCGACTTCACTACCAGACATTCGTCACATGCACACTCACTCGTGCTCTTCCTGTACATTCATTTATCTCATGTACCCGACCAGGGCTTATTTGGCAGAAGATGGACAAAGACTGACCAAACCTTGTCTGAAACGAGGTTGGGCAACTTTTGGGATCCAGAAAAGCTTCCATGGATAAGGATGCAGCCTGCATTGCAATCTGTCTTAAAGAACATAAGCAGGGATGAACACTCCCCTGTCGGAATTTCCTCATCAGCCGTCCCGTCAAGTCTGAAGTCTGGTCACTCTCTCTTTTCTCCTCATCCTCGCTTCCTCAGACAACTTCTTC
>CM038726.1:5906876-5976876 GCA_021613375.1 Megaleporinus macrocephalus
ACACACACAAACACAAAATTTACATAAAAACACATATACACATACACACACAAACACAAAATTTACATAAAAACACACACACACCTATAAACACACAAACACACACAAACACAAACTCACAAAATATCCATAAAAATACACACACACATAAAAACACAAACACATACACACACAAACACACAAAATACACATAAAAACACACACACAAACACACACATTTACATACACATACAAACACACCTTAATACACGAACACACACACACACATACACATATTCACACACACATATAAACACACACACACTCATAAACACACCCACACACACACAAACACACACATACACATATACACATACATATATAAAAACACTCATAAACACACATAAATACACATAAAACACACACATATATACACACACAAACACACACAAATACACACACACACTATCACCTTCAAAACACCCTGCAGTTGTTCCCGGTCTCTTCTTCATTCACTCAGTCTCTCTCTCTCTCTCACACATATACACACACTTCAACACACACAGTACAACATACACAGTAACACAACACACACACAGTACAACACACACAGTACAACAGACACAGTAACACAACACACACAGTAACACAACACTCAAACTACAACACACACAGTAACACAACACACACACTACAGCACACACAGTACAACACACAGTAACACAACACACACTACAGCACTCACAGTACAAACAGACACAGTAACACAACACACACACTTCAACACACACAGTACAACAGACACAGTAACACAACACACACACTTCAACACACACAGTACAACATACACAGTAACACAACACACACAGTAACACAACACTCAAACTACAACACACACAGTACCACAACACACACACAGTAACAACACACACACTACAACACACACAGTAACAACACACACACAGTAACACAACATACACTACAACACACACAGTAACACAACACACACCACAGCACACCACAGTAACACAACAAACACACTACAGCACACACACAGTAGCACAACACACACACTACAGTACACAAAGTACCACAACACACACAGTAATCCAACACACACATTACAACACACACATATTAACACAACACACACACTACAACACACACATGACCACAACACACACATATTAACACAACACACAGTACCACAACACACAGAGTAACACAACACACACACTACAGCACACACACAGTAACACAACACACACACTACAACACACACATATTAACACAACACACAGAGTAACACAAAACACACACTACCGCACACACAGTAACACAACACACACACTACCACACACACAGGGTTAAAGTCGAAGAAAAACAATACAGCCATAAATTTACCTATTTCATGTAGTGAATGACTCTCTCTCTATGACGCACACACACACACACA
The DNA here is from genome assembly GCA_021613375.1 of Megaleporinus macrocephalus. NCBI lineage: Eukaryota > Metazoa > Chordata > Actinopteri > Characiformes > Anostomidae > Megaleporinus > Megaleporinus macrocephalus. Next base: position 5,908,312 of record CM038726.1, read on the forward strand.
CACACACACACACACACACACACACACACACACACACACACACACACACACACACACACAATGTTTTAATGTATTGCCTTTGCAAACAATAGCTGTACAAAGTGTCTGCTAGTGTGGGGGAGGAGAGAGAGAGAGAGAGAGAGAGAGAGAGAGAGAGAGAACATGCAGAGCTATAAGGAGTATCTTACTGAGGAACTGCAATGCAGAGAGAAAAAGAAAGGGAGGGAAACAGAAGGAGTGTGAAAAGAGAAAGAGAGGAAAGACGGTGAGAAAATGAAAGAAGCAAAAGAGGAAGCAAGACAAGAACAGAGTGGAAAAAAGATGAAGTAGAAAGAGAGAAAGAGAAAGAAGGGAGTGAGCAAGAGAGAGGAAGTGTGAGGGAGAGAGGGGATGAGAGAGAAAAAGAGAGAAAGTGAGAGAGAAAGTGAGAAAGAGAGAGAGACATTACTTAAACCATCTGCACTCATTCACCTCTCAGCAACCCCCCAATGTGCTTACACATCCAATGTACTGCAGAATCTCTCTCTCACACACACACATACCTACACATACACACACATACACATAAACACACACACACACACACACTATCACCTTCAAAACACCCTGAAGTTCTTCCCGATCGCTCTCTAGGTCTCTTCTTCATTCACTTGCTCTCTCTCTCTCTTTCTCACTCACACACACACACACACACACACACACACACACACACACACACACAAACACACACACGCACAAACACACATAAATACACATAAAACCACATACACACACAAACACAAATACATATATAAACACACATAAATACACATAAAAACACACATACACATACACACACAAACACAAAATTTACATAAAAACACACATACACACACAAACACAAAATTTACATAAAAACACACATACACATACACACACAAACACAAAATTTACATAAAACACACATACACATACACACACAAACACAAAATTTACATAAAAAAACACATACACACACAAACACAAAATTTACATAAAAACACATATACACATACACACACAAACACAAAATTTACATAAAAACACACATACACATACACACACAAACACAAAATTTACATAAAAACACACACACACCTATAAACACACAAACACACACAAACACAAACTCACAAAATATCCATAAAAATACACACACACATAAAAACACAAACACATACACACACAAACACACAAAATACACATAAAAACACACACACAAACACACACATTTACATACACATACAAACACACCTTAATACACGAACACACACACATACACATATTCACACACACATATAAACACACACACACTCATAAACACACCCACACACACACAAACACACACATACACATATACACATACATATATAAACACACACTCATAAACACACATAAATACACATAAAACACACACACATATACACACACAAACACACACAAATACACACACACACTATCACCTTCAAAACACCCTGCAGTTGTTCCCGGTCTCTTCTTCATTCACTCAGTCTCTCTCTCTCTCTCTCTCTCTCTCTCTCTCTCTTTCTATCATGCTGACTGGGGATGGTGTGAAAACGTCCTGTGATTCCCGAGTGAATGAAACTGTCATAGTTTACAGTGTAATTAGAGCTCCCTCTTTTCTTCTCTTTTATTTCCTCCCTCTTTTAGCTCTCCGAGAAGCTGCAGTCAGCACTTATTCACCCGCCTCTTTTGGAGTTTTCCTGTTCCACCTTAAATGACGAAGCAGATTCATTACGGCGGCTCAGTCTACCTGCTCAGTCTACCGATTCCCAACCTCTAATCCACAGACATACTGACCTGCACTTTTCTTTTTTTATCATTTATTCATCCTGCGTTACTCCCATAGTGACCCAAGTATATCAAAAATGCCAGCTTTACGGGAGAGACCAAGTCAATGGAACCAGAATTTTTCCCAAGCTATTTCAGAGTGTTTCGATTGGTCCATTCATCATTACATTTTTAGATGGTGATGATATGTGGGCTGATGACTGCACTGCTGTCGGCAAGAGGCAATAAAAAAAAGTTGGCTGTTGAAAAAAACCTCATCAAGAAATTCCCGCATCGATAGAAAAAGGTAGCCAGGTGGGGGGCCCACCAAGCATTTCTGCCTGGAGGGGCTATAAATGGAAGATGCGTACCTGCCTAAACGTTTTGAGCCTGTACATGTGCTGCTACTGCACGATGAAGACGTGTGATGATCACTTGCAACTGATTGTTCTTGACATTGAACACAGATACTGGAATTCTTTCAATTTAAAGATATTAATAATAATAATAATGATATTATTATCAGTGGATTTTGAATTGTGGTTTATTGAACCATTAAAACCATGGTAGAACCATGGTTCTCGTCTCCTTACTAGCATTCAGTTCTTCTAACCACACAGTTCTGGTAACTCACCATCCTGCTCTTGTAAAGGTCAGAGATCCAGACACTGCTGACCGGCTGAACAATATGAAATATTTTCCTGATCGTTGGTGGGAAAGTACCTCACAACAAAAGGGCGCTGAAGAAGAGCTGAACCTCCTGAGGATGACATCATCAGGGACCGATGAGAGGACCTATCTTTGTTTGAAAGGGGCGAAAGGACTTCAATGCATCTGCACCACCACCTGCTGGTGAAATATCGTAAATACATGGAGCCGAATCACTGCACAGGCAAACTTGACACATGAAAACTGGACCTATTTCTTTTCAGACAAGTAGTTATCAGATACTTAGATCACTGTAGATAGAATAATATGTAAAAACAAATATATAATATTAATGATAATCAAATAAGTCCAAACTATAGCCCACATACACTATATAGCCAAAAGTATTCACTCGTTTTTCTTCACACACATATAAACTTGAGTGACGTCCCATTCTTAATCCATAGGGTTTAATATGTCGGCCCAACCTTTGCAGCTATAACAGCTTCAGCTCTTCTGGGAAGGCTCTCCACACAGTTTAGGAGAGTGTTTATGGGAATGTTTGACCGTTCTTCCAGAAGATCATTAGTGAGATCAGACACTGATGTTGGACGAGAAGGTCTGGCTCACAGTTTCCACTCTAATTCATCTCAAAGGTGTTCTATCAGGTTGAGGTCAGGTGCAGGCCAGTCAAGTTCTTCCACACCAAACTCGCTCCTCCATGTCTTTATGGAGCTGCTTTGTGCACTGGTGGGCAACCATGTTAGAACAGGAAGGGGCCGTCCCCAAACTGTCCCCACAAAGTTGGGAACCTCTTGGGGTGCTCAAGCATTAAGAGTTCCTTTCACTGGAACTAAGGGGCCCAGACTCGTCCATTGTATTGCCTGATGGAGAAGCATAATTCGTCACTCCAGAGAACATTGTACGTGGCTACCACTTCGTAGTGTTGAGTTGCTGTTGTTCTAAATTACTTTCACTTTGTTAGAACACCACTGACAGAATATTTAGTAGTGAGGAAACTTCACCACTGGACTTGTTGCACAGGTGGCGTCCTATCACGGTACCATGCTGGAGTTTACTGAGCTCCTGAGAGAGACCCATTCTTTACTAATGTGTGTAGAAGCTGTCTGCAGGACTAACTGCTTGGTTTTATACACCTGTGGCCATGGAAGTGATTGGAACACTTGAATTCAATTATTCGGATGGGTGAGTGAATACTTTTGGCAATATAGCAAATTTTCTTGAAAATATAAAGTTGAATTTAGTATGCAAGTTCCATAACGTGCTATTCACCCTCTAGTCCATAGATATGAAAACCAAGTTTATTATTTTTTATTAGCGTCAGTGCTGGAAATGCAATCTGAATATGAGTCGGGGTAAAATGTTGGGGCCTGTTATGCAACCATGCGCATAGCAGAGAATCACGCCATCAGCTCTTTATTATTAATGTCCATCTCTGATTAGCAACGGTTTAACTTCCAGCTTTCCTTCCAAGAGAACTTGACCCCAAGCTGGACTACAGGGTTATAGCATGGCATCCTAGTGTCCCATCAGAGGAGTCCCAGAAACGAGGCCTTAAATAAAGACTACATAAATAAAGACTACATACACTTCTGGGGGTTGGAGGGTACTTGCCTTGAGATGTCTACCACTGTGGCTAATCCTGACTGGCTCCAAACTGGACATGTAGGGCACTATTTTGATTTGATGGCACCTGAGTTTCTTAGACACCCTTACAAAAAAGAAGTTTATTCCATTAGTGTACCATTAGTTTACTTCTTTTAAACTAAAATGAAGTGAGTATGCTTTCAGTTTACTTTTTATTCTCAGTGATACTAAACACAGTTATACTTAAGTATGTTTGGGTTATACTGACAAGTATAGAACAGTCTAAGTATATTTGGTTTTTACTTGTACTTAATCTTTTGATTGAGATAGTAGAAGTAAATATTCTTGCTCTGCGCAAAAACACATCCAGTACAATTTTTTTTTTAAATTAGATTTATAAAGATTTATAAAGATACAAATGTTTTTTAATCTGAGTTTAAGTAGAAAAAAAACTTAAACCTAGTCATATACTTTAAAGTACAACAATAATATAAGCAGTAAATTATGAGTATTATGTTAAGTTTACTTAAAGAAAACGTACAAGCTAGTAAACTAACAGTAAACCCTTAAGATTACTTTTAGTGTAGTTGCAGTACAAAAGATGTAAACTAGTTGTATACTTGGTTTACTACTCTTACACTTAAAGTGTACTTAAAAGTACACTTTTAAAAACTAAAAAGTGGGCCAATTTAGTCCCAAGAAGTATTAAAATAGTACATATACAAGTGTACTACTAGTACAATTACATAAGTATAGTAACTGCATAAAGTATCCTTAATAAAATGAACTTTAAGTATATTTATTTTTTATAACGGCAGGTGGACAATGTTTGGCCATCTGTCATCCTTAATGTGGTCAAAGCTGGACTGCTAAGATGTCCTATGTTTAAAAATTGTTCTGTGAATCCAATAACCTGTGAAGTTTCTAAAGCTTTTACCTTTCAGACTCAGTTTCTCGTAGTTCTACTTTGAATTTAGTTTAATAAGCTGTAGATATTGTTTGACCAGAGGAGGACGGGTCTCCCTTTGTGACTCTTGGTTCCTCCAAAGGTTTCTTCCTCCTGTCTTGAGAGTTTTTCAAACTCCTGTGAAGCTGCTTAGTGATAACATTGTTGTAAAAAGCACTATATAAACAAACTTCACTTAAAACTAATTATTACAGGTGTGAAAACGCCCTACTCTCAGTGTAAAGGTTTGAATGGACTTTACACTCCAAACTTACCTCAAACTTACCATCAGCTGGGGCAGCTGGCTGGTGGGTCTTTATTGAATCATTAGCGAAGCACGAAAAAGCTCAAAAGCAATGTTATGTGAAGATTTTATCTTAAAATGTTGACAAAATTTGGATGCTACACTGACTGGTAACAGGGAGCTTGGCCTCTATGTCATTTTCACTCAGGACCTGGAACGTTATCTGACAACCATAATGACCTGTTGTGACAACACGTAGTCATAATACTGTAAAACATTATTTGACAACGCTTTAGCCACATCGCAAGAAAGTAGACAATGCTGTACCAACGAAAGGGCTTTAATATAAAGGAACGCTTCACATTTAATCAAACCACTTAAAAAACGGAGAAGTCAGCTAGCTAGCAATAGCTAGTGGATTACGTAGGGAGTACGGTGTAGGGAATAGAGAGTATGGTGTGGGCTGTAGACTGTAGGAAGTAGGGTGTAGGCTGTAGGGATTAGGGTGTAGGCTGTAGGGAGTAGGGTATAGGATGTAGGGAGTAGGCTGTGAAGAGTACGTAGGCTGTGTAGGCTGTAGGGAGTATGGTGTAGGCTGTAGAGTGTAGGGTTTAGGGTGTAGGCTGTAGGGAGTATGATGTAGGGAGTAGGGTGTAGGGAGAAGGGAATAGGTTGTAGGGTTGTAAGGTGTAGGCTGTAGACAGTAGGGGGTAAGGTATAGGCTGTAGGGCGTAGGCTGTAGGCTTTAGGGAGTAGGGTGTAGGCTATAGGCAGTAGTCTGTAGGGAGTTGGGTATATGCTGTAGGGTGTAGGGAGTAGGACGTAGGCTGTAGGCTTTAGTGAGTAGAGTGTATGCTATAGACAGCAATCTGTAGGGAGTAGGGTGTATGCTGTAGGCTGTAAGGTGTAGGCTGTAGGGAGTAGTGTGTAAGGTGTAGGCTGTAAGGAGTTGTGTGTAGGATGTAAGGTGTAGGCTGTAGGGAGTAGTGTGTAAGGTGTAGGCTGCAAGGAGTAGTGTGTAAGGTGTAGGCTGTAAAGAGTAGTGTGTAAGGTGTTGGCTGCAAGGAGTAGTGTGTAAGGTGTAGGCTTTAGGGAGTAGTGTGTAAGGTGTAGGCTTCAGGGAGTAGTGTGTAAGGTGTAGGCTGTAAAGAGTAGTGTGTAGGTTTAGGGAGTAGTGTGTAAAGTGTAGGCTGTAAGGTGTAGGCTGTAAGTAGTAGTGTGTGAGGTGTAGGCTGTAGGGAGTAGTGTGTAAGGTGTAGGCAGTAGACTGTAGGGAGTAGGGTGTAGGGAGTAGTGTGTAGGCTGTAGACTATATGGAGTAGGCTGTAAGGAGTAGTGTGTAATGTGTAGGCAGTAGACTGTAGGGAGTAGGGTGTAGGGAGTAGTGTGTAGGCTGTAGACTATATGGAGTAGGCTGTAGGCGGTAGACTGTAGGGAGTAGGGTGTGGGCTGTAGATTATATTGAGTATGCTGTAAGGATTAGTGTGTAAGGAATAGGCTGTAGGGAGTAGACAGTAGGGAGTAGGGTGTAGGGAGTAGTGTGTAGGCTGTAAGGATTAGTGTGTAAGGTGTAGGCTGTAGGAAGTAGGGTGTAGGCGGTAGACAGTAGGGAGTAGGGTGTAGGGAGTAGTGTGTAGGCTGTAGACTATATGGAGTAGGCTGTAGGGAGTAGTGTGTGGGCTGTAGGGAGTAGTATGTAGGCTGTAGGGAGTAGTGTGTAGGCTGTAGATTATATGGAGTATGCTGTAAGGATTAGTGTGTAAGGTGTAGGCTGTAGGGAGTAGGGTGTAGGGAGTAGTATGTAGGCTGTAGACTATATGGAGTAGGCTGTAGGGAGTAGTATGTAGGCTGTAGGGAGTAGTGTGTAGGCTGTAGATTATATGGAGTATGCTGTAAGGATTAGTGTGTAAGGTGTAGGCTGTAGGGAGTAGGGCGTAGGGAGTAGTATGTAGGCTGTAGACTATATGGAGTAGGCTGTAGGGAGTAGTGTGTAGACTGTAGGGAGTAGTGTGTAGGCAGTAGATTATATGGAGTATGCTGTAAGGATTAGTGTGTAAGGAGTAGGCTGTAGGGAGTAGGGTGTAGGGAGAAGGGTGTAGGGAGTAGGGTGTAGGGAGTAGACAGTAGGGTGTAGGGAGTAGTGTGTAGGCTGTAGATTATATGGAGTATGCTGTAAGGATTAGTATGTAAGGAGTAGGCAGTAGACTGTAGGGAGTAGGGTGTAGGGAGTAGTGTGTAGGCTGTAGACTATATGGAGTAGGCTGTAAGGAGTAGTGTGTAATGTGTAGGCAGTAGACTGTAGGGAGTAGGGTGTAGGGAGTAGTGTGTAGGCTGTAGGCGGTAGACTGTAGGGAGTAGGGTGTGGGCTGTAGATTATATTGAGTATGCTGTAAGGATTAGTGTGTAAGGAATAGGCTGTAGGGAGTAGACAGTAGGGAGTAGGGTGTAGGGAGTAGTGTGTAGGCTGTAAGGATTAGTGTGTAAGGTGTAGGCTGTAGGAAGTAGGGTGTAGGCGGTAGACAGTAGGGAGTAGGGTGTAGGGAGTAGTGTGTAGGCTGTAGACTATATGGAGTAGGCTGTAGGGAGTAGTGTGTGGGCTGTAGGGAGTAGTATGTAGGCTGTAGGGAGTAGTGTGTAGGCTGTAGATTATATGGAGTATGCTGTAAGGATTAGTGTGTAAGGTGTAGGCTGTAGGGAGTAGGGTGTAGGGAGTAGTATGTAGGCTGTAGACTATATGGAGTAGGCTGTAGGGAGTAGTGTGTAGGCTGTAGATTATATGGAGTATGCTGTAAGGATTAGTGTGTAAGGTGTAGGCTGTAGGGAGTAGGGTGTAGGGAGTAGTATGTAGGCTGTAGACTATATGGAGTAGGCTGTAGGGAGTAGTGTGTAGACTGTAGGGAGTAGTGTGTAGGCAGTAGATTATATGGAGTATGCTGTAAGGATTAGTGTGTAAGGAGTAGGCTGTAGGGAGTAGGGTGTAGGGAGAAGGGTGTAGGGAGTAGGGTGTAGGGAGTAGACAGTAGGGTGTAGGGAGTAGTGTGTAGGCTGTAGATTATATGGAGTATGCTGTAAGGATTAGTATGTAAGGAGTAGGCTGTAGGGAGTAGACAGTAGGGAGTAGGGTGTAGGGAGTAGTGTGTAGGCTGTAAGGATTAGTGTGTAAGGTGTAGGCTGTAGGAAGTAGGGTGTAGGCGGTAGACAGTAGGGAGTAGGGTGTAGGGAGTAGTGTGTAGGCTGTAGACTATATGGAGTAGGCTGTAGGCTGTAGACTGTAGGGAGTAGGGTGTGGGTTGTAGATTATATTGAGTATGCTGTAAGGATTAGTGTGTAAGGAATAGGCTGTAGGGAGTAGACAGTAGGGAGTAGGGTGTAGGGAGTAGTGTGTAGGCTGTAAGGATTAGTGTGTAAGGTGTAGGCTGTAGGAAGTAGGGTGTAGGCGGTAGACAGTAGGGAGTAGGGTGTAGGGAGTAGTGTGTAGGCTGTAGACTATATGGAGTAGGCTGTAGGGAGTAGTGTGTGGGCTGTAGGGAGTAGTATGTAGGCTGTAGGGAGTAGTGTGTAGGCTGTAGACTATATGGAGTAGGCTGTAGGGAGTAGTATGTAGGCTGTAGGGAGTAGTGTGTAGGCTGTAGATTATATGGAGTATGCTGTAAGGATTAGTGTGTAAGGTGTAGGCTGTAGGGAGTAGTATGTAGGCTGTAGACTATATGGAGTAGGCTGTAGGGAGTAGTGTGTAGACTGTAGGGAGTAGTGTGTAGGCAGTAGATTATATGGAGTATGCTGTAAGGATTAGTGTGTAAGGAGTAGGCTGTAGGGAGTAGGGTGTAGGGAGAAGGGTGTAGGGAGTAGACAGTAGGGAGTAGGGTGTAGGGAGTAGACAGTAGGGTGTAGGGAGTAGTGTGTAGGCTGTAGATTATATGGAGTATGCTGTAAGGATTAGTATGTAAGGAGTAGGCTGTAGGGAGTAGGGTGTAGGCGGTAGGCTGTAGGGAGTAGGGTGTAGGGAGTAGGGTGTAGGGAGTAGGGAACCAAATGACACAAAGTTGTAACAAAATCCCCAAACGAACTGGTCCGGGCTGGGAATTCCCCTGGAAAGCACCTACTCGTCCAGCCGGAGGCGAGAGGCTTTTTCTGGAAGCTCGAATGCTGAAAATTGGCTTGTTTTCTAAAAATGGTGCCGACACGGACTTGGAAACGGGATTTAATGTCGGGGCGACGCGGCTGGCGTTGTTGTTGTGACGGAATTTGAGGCCCCGAAAACAACTCGGTGCTCCTGAGACGAAGCTAAGCTAAATCTCGGGGTTAGCCGATTAGCTGCGTGGCTAGCAGCGCCGGAGCTCCCGTTATAATATAAATACACACGCGCGCGCGAGTGGGTCTGAGAGAGACGGAGGAGGAAATAATAATAATAACAACAACAACAACAACAACAACAACAACAACGCACTGGCGCCTTTTTAATAGTTTCATAAATGCTAATAAATGGAGTGGGCACACCAGCGGTTCTCCCACGATCTCCAGAGCGGCTATGGAAAGCAGGATGGCCGGCCTGGAGCCGAGCCGGGGCGCTCGGAGATCCACCCTGAGGACTGGTGCGACAGCGGGCTGGACTCGTTCCTCGACGTCGATAGCGAGAGCGTCCCGGAGCGGCCGTGGACCCGCGGCTTCCCGCTGGACTGCAGCGGAGTCTCGGAGAGCCAGAGCGGGGAGTGCGTGTCTCTGGGCGGAGGGGAAAGGCTGGACTCGGCTATCGGGGACTCCATAACAGACGAGTCGGCAGTGGAGTGTCTGTCGGCCGGGATCAGAACTGTGCAGCTTGGGGAGGCCGAGCAGAGAGAGAGGACAGCGGGGGGCGGAGGAGAGAGAACCGGGGAAGAGGAGCAGAGGAGTGAAGAGCTCTGGAGGACTCTGAGCTTCGTGTCGGAGGACGGAGACACGTATGTAAATAGATAGATAAACAAACCTATCTATCTATCAGTATATTTATCTATCTATCTATCTATCTATCTATTTATGTATCTATCTCTCTGTCTATATATATATATATATATATATATATATATATATATATATACCATATATATCTGTCTAGCTGTTTCTACCTATCTATCTTATATATATATATAAAATCAGTGTATTTATGTATCTCTGTCTATATATATATATATATCAGTATATTTATCTATTTATGTATCTAGCTGTCTATGTATGTATCTATCTCTCTGCCTATATATATATATATATATATATATATATATATATATATTATCTATCTGTCTATCTATCTGTGTTTGTATTGGTGTGTATCTGTTTATCTATCTCTATGTCTCTGTTTGTGTATGTATCAATACTTTCCCTCTAAAATATTCTCTATAGATTCTGAACAGTAAGCGACCTAAACCACCTGTCAGCCTGTAGAGCGTAGATACCAGCCCTCCGGATTCCAGACTTCACGTCTCAACTTTCAGGAGACATTGTTTTATGCAACGCATCCCTTTGTCTCCTGAGGGAGTGAACCTGCTGAATAAAGACTGGACCAAAACCTTTGTTTCTGGATCTGGGACAGCGGTTTTCAGGCCTGATCTCTGCATACCTGCCCTTCAGATTTCAGCTGTACCTGCTGTAGCTCACCGCTGAGCGACCTGTATGTGCAGATGACTCACAGAACTGCTACAACAAAAACATACCGATTACTGCATTTGAAAAGAATTTACAAATCCTGTATCACTCTGTATGTGTTGTAAGTGTTGGGATGATGGAACTCACAAAATTCCTCCTACACCAGTAGTTCCAGTAAAGTGTGTATATATAGTATCCCCAGTCCAGCACGGTTAATGGTTTCCAGCCCACCTCAAGTCAGAAAGAGCTTATTAAGTAGTAGTAGCCTCAGACACTTTGCCCACAAAGGTAAGTAGACTCCATTATTTAAAGCCCATCCTGACTTGGGCAAGTAGTCACTAAACGTGGACCAGGGTTGGGGACCGGTGCTCTAAGTTTTCCTAAAGCTACTGTTGGTCAGTTGTGTACACGCCGTGGAAGACTGATAGCAATCACCTTGGCTAAAACCCAACCGTTGAAGCCATTACTCAGTGATCTTGATAGCTCTTGTTATCAACGTTCAGCTAATTGTTGAATAATAAGACATTTATTGTGCGGTTAAATTGTCTACAGGAGCCGCTTGCATTGTTCTTGACCTGCCAGATTGTGATGGTAGATACATGAACCTACGGCATCATGTTCACTGAGCCTACATCAAAATGAATGTGCCAAATATAGTGTGGGAATAAACAGCAGTCCAGTTCTCAAAGCTGCTCCAAAGCCCTTTTTAAGCTGGACTAGTTTCTCCAGAGGAGGTCCGCTAATATATCATCTGTTCATGATTGGACTGGCCGCGTTCTGGAAGTTACGGTAGAGATCATGGGTTACAAATCTGGGTAACAAATCTCAGCCCTCAGTGGTCACTTGCAGCACGCCCCCAGGTGATGCTAATCCCTCTCCGATGGGACTTTAGGGTCAAGTGCTACGTTGCATCAGGAGATCCAGCTGCAGTGAGATGAGTTCAGCTGGGTTCAGTGAAGGCTCTGGGTTTTTCTCCAGACTTGCTGTTTATTCATTTTTTTTTTTTTGCTGACCTCTTAACCTTGTCTGCTTTGGCAGGGCGCTGCACCTGGCACTGATCCACGAGCAGTGGGGTTTCGTACAGTACCTGCTGGACCTCTTCTGTCTCCACCGCACCTGGACACCTTACCTGGACATCCAGAACGATCTTGGACAGGTCAGCACTGGTCACATACACACTGTATTGTGTTGGTAATGCAGTTAATGATAGTCAATTGGGGTTCTTTTTGGGTAAATTGATTTTGAGTTTTCTACATCATTTGAACCCACCAATGGTTGTTTATGTTGTGAGAAAATTCCATGATGAATAGACCAATAGAAGTGCTTCAAAATAGGTTGGGAAAAATTTTGGTTCCATTGACTTACATTGAAAGTAAAGTAAGTTTTTGGTCTCTTCTGTAAAGGAACTTGTTTTTCTTTGGACAGTGATGATATTCAAAGCCCATGTTTATGTAACAACTTCAGACGTCTGGTTCCTGTTAGCATTTCTGAGCGTGTCACACATCAAACCACTCTGTATGACTTGATGTTTACATCTTAGCTTGACGTGTCATTGGTGGAATTCCCCTAGAAAGAGCAGTAGCGTTCTGTAATTCCCATATGACACTAGGAGCCTTATGACACTACAGGAAGTGTAGTTGGACAGTTGGGTTTATTGTTACAAAACAAAACCAAGGAAATCACTTCTTGCACGTATGGAATTGTGAAAAACAGAGAGAGTGAAGTAAGAGAACATGAAGGAAACCAAATAGGGCATTAGGGGTGCAACGAACAGTTTGCAATGTCATCAAGTATGTTTTTGAATTCATTGAATTCAGGCGTTCCAATCACTTCATGGCCAGAGGTGTATCAATCCAAGAACCTAGTCCTGCAGACTGCTTCTACACACATTAGTAAAGAGTGGGTCTCTCTCAGGAGCTCAGTGAACTCCAGCGTGGTACCGTGATAGAACGCCACCTGTGCAACAAGTCCAGTGGTGAAGTTTCCTCACTACTAAATATTCCACAGTGGACTGTCAGTGGTGTTAGAACAAAGTGGAAGTACAGTGGAAGAACCAAGTGGTAGAACACATACAATGACAGAGCGGGTCAGCGGATGCTGAGGAGCATAGAGCACAGAGGTCACCAACTTTCTACAGAGTCAATCTCTACAGACCTCCAAACTTCATGTGGTCTTCAGATCAGCTCAAGAACAGAGCGTAGAGAGCTTCATGGAATGGGTCTCCATGGCTGAGCAGCTGCATCCAAGCCTTACATCATCAAGTGCAGTGCAGAGCGTCGGATGCAGTGAAGGAGAAAAAAATAATTTGAATGATACAAGAGATTGTTTGATCTTGTTAGAACCTATGTTCATAATTTTCTCTCTCTCTCGTCTCTCTCTCTCTCTCTCTCTGTTTCTCTCTCTACTCGTCTCTCTCTCTCTCTACTCCTCTCTCTCTCTCTGTCTCTCTCTCTCTCTCTCTCTCTCTCTCTCTCTCTCTCTCTCTGTCTCTCTCTCTACTCGTCTCTCTCTCTCTCTACTCCTCTCTCTCGTCTGTCTCTCTCTCTCTCTCTCTCTCTCGTCTCTCACTCTACTCCTCTCTCTCTCTCTCGTCTGTCTCTCTCTCTCTCTCTCTCTCTCTCCCCACTTGTCTCTCACTCTCTATTTCTCTCTCTCTGCTCATCTCTCTGTCTCTCCCAACTCGTCTCTCTTTCTTTACTCATCTCTCTCTCTTAACTCGTCTCTCTCTCCTCCTACTCTTCTGTCTATCTCTGTCCCCAACTTGTCTGTGTGTATGTATCTCTCCTCTACTTCTCTCTCTCCCTCCCTACTTGTGTCTCTCTCTCTCTCTCCCCCTCCCTACTTGTGTGTCTCTCTCTCTCCTCCTACTCTTTTGTCTCTCTATCTCCTCCAACTTGTCTGTGTCTCTCTCTTCACCTACTTCTCTCTCTCTCTTTCTCTCTGTCTCTCTCTCTATCTCTCTCTCTCCCCCACTTGTCTCTTTCTCTCTCTCCCCATTTGTCTCTCGCTCTCTCTGCTTTTCTCTCTGTCTCTCCCTCCTCGTCTCTCTTTCTCTTTCTTTACTCCCCCAACTTGTTTGTGTGTATCTATCTCTCCCCTACTCGTCTCTCTACTTCTCTCTCTCTCTCTCTCTCTCTCTCTCTCTCTCTCTCTCTCTCTCTCTCTCTCAGACGGCGCTGCACCTGGCAGTGATTGTGGACCGCAGCGAGTGCGTGTCGGCGCTGCTGCAGGCCGGAGCGTGTGCGAAGCTTCAGGAGAGAGGAGGACACACCCCTCTGCACCTCGCCGTGAGGGAGCAGCGTGCGGAGTGTGTGCGGGCGCTCACGTCCTGCTCCCGCGCCGCGCCCGAGTGCCTGAACATCACCAACTACGCAGGTACTCACTCACCTGACCGGAGTCTCAACAAACCTGACACCAGCTCCACGCTCACTCCTCTCTCACTCCTGCTCTGTGCCCACTCCGGATTTGGCCATCATTAAACGATCTGGCTTTTCTCAGAAGGTTTCTTGTACGACCACCTCTGTGCTTTGTTGAACCGGGAGGTTCAGGAGACCTGCTGCCTGCAGTGTCTCCTCCAGTGTCTGGTCGTCTGGTTTGGGATGCGACCCACGCGGCCTCCTTTGCTGAGTGTAGTGCGTAAGAATCAGTGAAGAGTTTGAATCTCAAGTCTTTCTTCAGGTATACGCTCAGTAACGGGTCGCTCAGCCAGTGTCCAAAGTCTACTGTAAAACCGAACTAGCCGTGCGACCCGTCACTGAGCGTATACCTGAAGAAAGACTTGAGATCTCAGAAGCTCAGGTAGGCTTGTAGGCTGCGTTCAGGCCCTAATGTGCCCCAGATCTGAGTTTTTGTAGGACTTGGTAGATGCGTCAGATCAGATTGGGGTCACTTTTATAAGAGAGCTTCACTTGGTGGCTTCTGTTGTTGGCAACTGACCAAATTCTGGTCAACCGTCAAAGCCTACATAACCACAAGTCTGTCAGTAGACTTTCAGGACAGTTTGTAGAAAAGAACTGGAGATGTGTTCTCCAGACATTCAGCTTCTGGGCTTGAAACGGGCTTAAATTAGGGATGGATCAGCGTTTTTGAGGCCGATTCCGATCGCCAATCACATGATCGACATGATCGGCCGATAGCCGATACTGATAGAGGGCGGGACTATATGCCACGGCAGGGCTACATGTAGTTATTAGCGCAAGCAAGTCATGAAACATGATCTAAACTGGTTTATTGCCATTTTTAACGAGCTCATATGAAACAGTATAATATTTTTAACAAAATTATCAGTAAATAAACAAAGTAAATCAAACATATATCCCCAATACTGCAATCATTACATTTAGACCCTTAACCGGTCAGATCTGCTCTGCACGGTGTTCTGGGTTGTTTGTTTTCGGCTCAATTGGAGAAATATTGGGCTATCACTGATCACATATTTAGATTAAAAACCAATACATAGCCGATCGATCCTTCCATCTCTAGTTTAAATCCAGCCTGTGTGTTTGTTTTTAGCACGTGCTCTTCTTTATCAGCCTCGCAACAACTTAGACACGGGACTGACCGGAGGACAGGATTTCCAGTAGCGCTGAAACGATTCTTTGAACCATATACAGTGTCCAAAGTCTACTCTAAAGCTGAGCTAGCTGAGCGACCCCTTACTGAGCGGAAACCTGGAGAAAGACGTGGCTGAAGTTAGCTTCTTAGGCGAACTCCCGCCGTCCCACCTTAAATGATGCAGCAGTTACAGGTGCCTGAATGTAACCGTGGTCCCGGACCCAGTGTTTATTTTAAGTGAAGGTATGTTTCTTGTCTTTACGGTATATGGGCTTTGCAGCGAATTGGAGATTCATCCAAACCAACATCTCCTATGTTCTGAGAGCGTGAGAATTAAACATAGCTATGTATATATTTGATGTGTGTGAGAATGGCCCTCACACTATTTCAGCCCAGGTTTAAGGTCCTGGCTGGACAACCAAGAGCTCACTCCTCTCACTGGACAAGAGTCTGAGAAGAAAACAAAGAGTTAACAAGAAGACCCATTTTATTTACTTTTTCTCACTTAAAAAAAAAAAATAGCATTACAGCCCTTGTGTTTACTTCAAGTGAGGCAAACAACATTTATTAGAAGTTTATATAATTTATAATAATACATTCAGTTCAGCATTTAAACAGTAAATATACTAAAATATACTGAACGGTATGTGTGATGTGTTGGTGTTTCAGTAGCTGATGGTATAAGATGCTGATACTAGAATACTTCAGGAAAAATATTTTCTTTAAAACTTGTTTTATCTTATATATTTGCTGTTGCTCTTTAATAAAGCATTTCTTGTCCGATTAATCGATGGAATAATCAACAGAATACTCGATTACTAAAATAATAGTTAGTTAGATAGTTGCAGCCCTAATTTCCAGTATGTAGGTCTGCTGAACTTCCACACTCTCAACGGCTCTGCTACCTGTGGAAACACTGCCAGCTTCTTGTTTGAGGTTTCTTGCTCCACCTTCTATGGTGCAGCCAATCACATTGTGGGATTACAGTAGTAATTGCTGCACCATTTAAGGTGGAACTAGACCGATGAGTGATGTTAATCGTATTATGCAGTGTTTCTCAGCCCTTACACATCACAAGGTTTCAGATTCGCATTCTTGTAAACACGCTCAGCTGCTGAATCAGCCTCGGCCAGCCGTCTGATCTCTGCCGCTTGAAGCTGACTCACTCGGCCGGTGAATAATGTGGGCAATTCCTGTTTGTGTCCGGTCGGAAGTACGTGATGCGTCATCCCAAAGTCGGTTTGGCCTTCAGGAATAACAAAGATGTGTTAAATCTCTCTCTCCAGGAGTGAGCGCTCTCCACGTGGCGGTGCAGAAAGGTCGTTGTGACATCATCAGCATGCTGCTGGGGGCAGGAGCCGACGTGAACCAGAGGGTAAGACATTGGTGCTGCCTTAAGTACATCGCTGCCAATAACGTGTGGTCCGGGAGGCGAGGTTGTTGAGTGTAGACTGTATACGAGGCTGGACTGGGAGCTAAAGTGAAACCACCCGTGATAGCTGGTACCCCTGAACCGCCCACTCTCTTCTCTATCTATCTAACCATTTCCCGTAACTTCATACTTACAAACATTCTTAAAATTACAAATCCTTCGTAATCCTAAATATAAATATATATATACACAAACATGAATTCATGAAGATTTAAAATGTTAAAAAATTTGAAAGCGTGATTGCATCATGGAAACGATATCCAACGTCAACAAATATCAGATCCAAGAGCTTGAATTATGTAAACAGTAAACTTCTAGAATAAACAGGTGTTTGATTGTATCATGGTGTAGTGGGAAGCAAACTGCCCACCACTCTGAAGGTCCTGAGTTCAATACTGCCCATAAAGGTACGTTATTTATTTATTCATTGGAATCATCGTAATCACAAGAAACAAACAGTTTAAACTGCTTAAAGTACAATACATTATTTGTTGATATATACATATTAATTTACATACTTTTAATAAATTTTCGTCCAGTGTTAGTCGTAGTAGTAAATTAATACGGATATTATTATCTAAAATAATATTACACATTGGTTTACTAAGCTTGTTATCCCTTAACCAATCAAACTGACTGATCAATTATGTAAAGATATAAATTAGTAAGTGGAAGGCTGACAAAGGTGACTTTGTGGAATGTTAATCGTGTGCCTATATAAAGGCTTGGCGTGCTATAGACAGCAAGTACAAGCAAAATGTTTTTATTTATTTTTTCACATAAAAGTAATGTAAATCCTTATCTGTTGTTCTTTTTTATTTTAATTATTTACATATCGATACATTTGTGGCATAATAATTAGAAAACAAAGAGCTACTTGAAACAAAGAGCTACTTGAAACTACTTTGTAAGTTTGGAGACTAAGAAGGCATTGGGGAAGCATTTGCAGAATTGGGGATCTTTAAGTTACGTCGTACTTAAAGTTGTTCGTAAATCACAAAGATCAGTCGTTATCGGGAAACGCACCCCAAACACCATCATAAAAGCAAAGTGTCTTTTCTGCACTTTCTCTCAGTCTATCAATCAATCAGTGTTTACCTGTATGGGTCATTTTACAACCAGTGTTGTCACAACAAAGGTTTATAGAAAAACAGTTTATGGAAAAAGATTCCATGCATAAACATGAACGTAAGAAAGGGTATCCAGGTCCAGGCCTCCCTGGAGCGAGCCAGAGGCAACAGTGGCAAGGAGAAACCTGGCGAGGAACCCAGGCTCTAGGGAAGAACCCGTCCTTCTCTGGTCGACCCCCGGATAGAGAGAGAGAACAACCAGGCTAATCAGAATTTATGACAATTGATCTAATGATCTAATTTTTCGGTTCTGTGTGGATGCGTCTTTTCTATTCAGATATGAGTCGCTTTCATTTATGGTTGTAGATCGGATACCTGTCTGTATTGTGGTGATTAAAGAGACTTGTTATGTTAACATAGTCCTAAAGATTCTGCGTAACCTCTTTTTTCTCAATGTAATCTTAACCTTAGTATCCAAACCTTAACTTCAGTATCCCTACTTAAGCCTAACCTTAACCTTAGGATCCAAACCTAAATGTAACCTTAACCTCAGTATCCAAGTCTAAATCTAACCTTAACCTCAGTATCCAAACCTAAATGTAACCTTAACCTCAGTATCCAAATCTAAATCTAACCTTAACCTCAGTATCCAAACCTAAATGTAACCTTAACCTCAGTATCCGAATCTAAATCTAACCTTAACCTCAGTATCCAAACCTAAATGTAACCTTAACCTCAGTATCCAAATCTAAATCTAACCTTAACCTCAGTATCCAAACCTAAATGTAACCTTAACTTCAGCACTTAAACCTAAATGTAACCTTAACTTCAGCACTTAAACCTAATCTTAACCTCAGCACCCAAACCTAACCTAACCTTAACCTCAGCACCCAAACCTAACCTTAACCTCAGCATCCAAATCTAAACCTAACCTTAACCACAGCATCCAAACCTAATCTCAGTCTTAGCGTCCAAACCTAATCTCGAGCTTAACTCCAAAATCCATACCTAAACCTAGCCTTAATCTCAGTATCCAAACCCAAACCTTACCTTTACCTCAGTAGCCCAATTTAAACCTAACCTTAAAATCTGTCCACACCTACAGCTTACCTCAACCTTAATCTCAGTATCCAAACCTAAACCTAACCTTAATCTCAGTATCCAAACCTAAACCTAACCTTGAATGCAATATCCAAACCTACATCTAACATTAACCTTAACTTTTGTATCCAAACCTAACCTTAACCTTAGTAACCAAGTCCAAATCTAACTTTTAACATCAGTATCCAAGCCTAATCTTAACCTCAGTATCCAAACCTAAACTTAACCTTAACCTTAGTATCCAAACCTAAACTTAACCTTAACCTTAGTAACCAAGTCCAAATCTAATTTAAACATCAGTATCCAAGCCTAATCTTAACCTCAGTATCCAAACCTAAACCTAACCTTAATCTCAGTATCCAAACCTAAACCTAACCTCAGCCTGCACGAAGCACTAGCTTTACTTTGTAAATTAAATAACACTAATTTATCAGAAGCACATCCTCATGTAACTCAACCATCTGCTTTAAAAGATGAAGAATATCGACCTGGAAATCTGGTCCTACTTAGCATTTAGGGGTGAAAGAAAATATCGAAAGTATTGAATATCACAATACTAAATTTTATGATATTGTATCGATTCTCAGAAACCCGGTATTGAGTTTTACTCAACAGGCTACGGTTAAAGATTCATGGCAGACAGTGGCTCATTAAGTTGTGCTTAAACCCCCATTGTAAAAACATCACAGTATATTGAATCGTGAAACCCTGGATTAAGACATGTATCGCCAGGTTCATGCACAGCTTGTACATAAAGGTTTCTCTCTCTTTCTCTCTATAGGATCAGGGTTCTGGACGGACCCCACTGCACTGGGCAGTGGAGTCTCAGAGCTGTGCTGTAGTGGAGCTGTTGCTTAGAGCTGGAGCCTCTGTGGATCAGCGCTCGTACGCCGGTCACACGCCGCTCTACTGCGCTCTCTACAGGCCCAACACAGACCTGCAGACTTTACTCAAATCTGCTGCGACCTCTTTAACCCAGGAGGAGGATGAAGAGGAGGAGGAGTATGATGAAGAGGATGAGGAGCGAGAGAGTGAAGAGGTGTGGGGTTCCTTTCATCTCAGTATCCAAACCTACATCTAACCGTCAACCTTAACTTTTGTATCCAAACCTCACCTTAACCTTAGTAACCAAGTCCAAATCTAACTTTTAACATCAGTATTCAAGCCTAATCTTAACCTCAGTATCCAAACCTAAACCTAACCTTAATCTCAGTATCCAAACCTACATCTAACCTTAACCTTAACTTTTGTATCCAAACCTCACCTTAACCTTAGTAACCAAGTCCAAATCTTACTGAGGATAAGGTTAGGTTTAGGTTTGGGCAATGAGGTTCAGGTTAGGTTTGGATACTGAGATTAAGGTTAGGTTTAGGTTTGGATACTGAGGTTAAGATTAGGCTTGAATACTGATGTTAAATCAGTATTCAAGCCTAATCTTAACCTCAGTATCCAAACCTAAACCTAACCTTAATCTCAGTATCCAAATCTAACCTGAACCTCATTGCCCAAACCTAAACCTAACCTTATCCTCAGTACCCAAACTTAAACCAAACCTTAACCTCAGGTTCCAAACCTAAATCTAACCTTAATCTCTGCATTTAAAACTAACCCTAGCCTCAACCTCAGCCTCCAAACCTAACCGCAGTGTCCAAACCTAAATTTTACCTTAACCTCGGTATCCAAACCTAACCCTAACCTCAGCATCTAAACCTAGCCAAAACCTAAGTATACAAACCTTACCCTAACCTCAACCTCAGTATCCAAACCTTAACCTAAACCTTACCTTAACCTCATTACCCAAACCTAAATCTAACCTTAACCTCAGTACCCAAACTTAAACCAAACCTTAACCTCAGCGTCCAATATTGCTTGTCGGCTTTGTCCCTTGCGCACCAGGATGTCTCCAGATTCTCTGACTCTATTACTGGTGTTGTATACTATAGATGGCGAGATGTTCCAAAGCCTTGGTAATTTTAGGTTAAGCAACATTTTTCTGAAATTGCTCCACAACCTTTAGGCACAGGTTTTGCAGGTGAACCTCAGTCCACCTTTTCTTCTGAGATGCTCTTTCTATACCCAGTCATGTGAATTAGTTTTGTATTAGTACCCCTTACTTTTCCAGCCTGTCGTTGCCCCTTTCCCAACTTTCTGGAGGCGCCTCGTTGCCATCAAGTTCTCAATGAGTTCATGTTTCCATCAAATGGTGAAATGTCTCACTTTCAACGTCTCCCTTTTAGGAACTGGGGCTGTATCGTGATGTGCGCGAGAGGCTCACGTCCCCTTCTTGTCTCTTTGTTGCAGGAGGAGTTTGACGATGTCCTCATCAACGGCCAGCGGGTGCTGTAACTGGACATCCCACAAGGGCCGTGAGGGACTTACTTGCAGGGACTTGGCCCGACTCTGTGTTTGTGTGTATGTAACTTTATTAACGCTGGTACCGTTTGAGCTTGCGGTGCTGCAAGTCTGAGTAGCGCGTGTGGTTTTCTTTTCCAGAGCTGTAAAAAAAATCAAAAACAAACAAACTAACGCTGCAACCAAAAGAGTTTACGAACTGCTGAAGAGTTCAAGCCAGTCAGGTGACCTGCTTTCAGAATCCTACTACACTGTCTTTAGGGACTCGGGTGCCGTTTGGCTCCGTTTGCGCTTTTAAAGCCCGGAGGTCCGGCATTTCATCGTTTCTGGAGTATGTCAAACACTCGCGACCGTACTGTACATTTTAGACCTCTATTATTTAAAGTAGCAGCATCTGCAGGAGGCCATTTATGGTTGTTTTATATATAAATCTATATTTTTAAACCCTGCCTTATGTATGAGCCCAGCTCTTAAAGCTAAAGTTGAAATGGTGGCAGCTCTTTTTTTATTTTTTTCCCTTCTTCTTTAACTTCTTTAACTATAGTAGCCCTTCAGTCGTAGTAGTCAACCATGGACATATACATGGTATCCTTGCTGGTGGTGGTACTTGATGGTATCTAAAGGTGATAGAGCTTCAAGATGTTAACAAAGATACTCTCTGCGTCTTACGATGACCAACCAATGGTTTGTCAATCCAGATCTCTGGTAACGCCATGCACTACACAGATAACAGATTCTTAACCCTTGGTTCCACTCGACACAAATTAAAACGCATATCAGAGCGACAGTTTGGCGAAAAACCCAAATTCACCGACACTCTGAGTCGACTCTGATGAAGACTTTGACTCCATCTCCAAACTTTGTGCACCAAACTATGAGGTTTTCCTCCAAGCTGTCGCTTAAACTGTAGCAGTGGGCTGTGATAAGGTTGGTGCCAAGCTTCAGAGCCAGTATGCTAAGCACTATACACTAATTTGTACATTTAATAGATGATAATAACGAAGTACTTGATAACTTGAGTGTGTTTTCTTTCGCTAAATCTGACGGATCCTAATCTCACTTTCATTAGACGTTAGCATCACTGCCATTTTTCTGGTGTCATTTTCTCAACGTGTTGGTGTACAGTGCCGTTTCTTAGCTGACACAGGGTCAGTTTTAGTGTGTCTTCTGCACTTAGATCAGTCGGAAACGTCTTTCCGGTGCGTTTAGTGTAGAGGCTGTAGGGGATATAGTAAAGAAAGTGGATGGATGAAACAAGAGTGGGGTGTATATGACTGGGGGATGAAAAGAAGTATGGAAAAGTATGTTGGAAAGCCAGCGCTGGTCCTTTTCCAGTTGACTGTCTGTGAACTGGAGGTAAAAAGATGGAATACTGAGAACCTGTGCATAAAAAAAATGCAAGCTGAAGAACAGCAGCTGTGTGGGCTTCACCTCTAGGCTCTTGCTTTGTGTTTACTTTGTGTTTCTCTCTGTTTCCTGGGGATGGGGGGATGGCTGAACATGCTGTAGAACGCTTGAAATGGAGAACAAATCTAATAAAATGAAAACGATGGAAGTGCAGGTTCTTTCTCGCTAGTGCATAGAGTGACTGATTCTTGTGTCGTTGAATAATGTGATATATAATGGACCACCAGATATTTCACAGTGCAACCATACATGCTGATTGTCTTCCCTGGATCTTATGTGACCTTCCAGCAAGATCTTTCAGCTTCCGACATTGGTTGGAAGAGCTGACCAAAACTACCAAGTACTACCCTGGACCCCAAATTCCCCAGACTTATACCCAACTGAGCATCTAAGGGACCACCTGGATGGTGGCGTTGGCTCTATGGATCTTCCTCCATGCTCTCTCCAGCAGCTGTGGGATGCACTGGAGTCTGCATGGCTCCAGATACCTGTGACCACCTACCAGGACCTTATTGAGTCTCCCAGGTTGCATTTCCTCTAATTAAACACATCTAAGTAGGGTAGACAGGACAAGAGCAGAAGTGTGTAAACCTTTGATGTTACGATATACAATCACTTTTATTTAAGAGCTTTAGTTGTAACACTCACTGATGCAGGAAATAGCTTCCCATTCCTTAAACAACCACGTGGCAAGTCGTATTCTGGGGTCATAAAAAAATTTTAGCGTTCAGAAGGCTTGAATTATTAGCATCAAGCAAAGAAAACTACTTGAACCAGTCTCGAATTTGCTTCAGTTTGCTAGGCAGCGTCAAGACTGGACAAAGGTCATGTGGTCTGTTGAATCCAGATTGACACCATTTGAGAACGATGGGTGCATCAGGGTGAGCATGAAGCGATGTCATGCACCATCATGCATTGTACCCACTGCACAAGCCTCTGGAGGCAGTGTTATGATCCCTGATTCCCTAATGGCTCTGCCATGTTCCTGGATGCCGAGGGTCATCGGGCTCAAGTTGTGAACGAGTGGTTTAGGAAACATGACCTTAACCCCAATGAAAGTCTATAGGAGGTGCTATTTTCTAGTCAGGCAGTGGTATATACATCAATAAACACTTTCATCTGATTCTGCTGGCCAGCTTCAGAATTTTGCCCATAAAGTCACAGTTATCATCAATTATTCTGAAAATATGTAATTGGATTATGTTTTTACTCATAGTTAAAGAAATTGAAACAAATAGAAAGTGTTTGGGAAAAGTGTAATCCCTAAATAGTTAAATATTTAATTACATAATCCTCTTGAAATTGTCTTCATGGCAAAGCAGAAGGGGTTGTGGATGCTCTAGACATTTTTCTCCAGAGAGCACAATGATACAGAGGCCCCGACTCCAAATCCAGCGTACAACGCCTCTGCAAATCTGGCCTGGAATCTGTGGATGAGCTCCATGGATTCTGAGACAGCGTAGAAAGACACGGAGTTCCCAGCAAAGTCCAGATAGACGCCGATCCGCGTGGCCCTGGCCGAGACCGGCAGATCTTTGTCAGTCTTGTTGTGCCAGGCGGAATAGCCGGACTCGGAGCACAGCAGGCTCCAGGATCGGTCGTTGTATCCCAGAAGGCTGTGCGAGTTCTTGCCCTTGCGGCTGATGCTCTTGTAGGCGACACCGATGGAGAACTCTCCGCTCCATTCCACCTCCCAATAGTGCCTGGACCCGCTCAGGGGCTCAGCACACAAGATCTGGCAGAAACCATCGAAACGCTCCGGATTCTCTGGGTAAAACTGCACTGAGCGCTTCCGGACCACCCTGCGGTTGCCCTCGGACAGGACCAGCTCCTTGTAGGCCGTGTTTGGATCGAAGGTCAGTCTTGCTGCATCTGTCGACCATAAGAACATCTTTGATCTTAGAGATCAAGGATTGATTACACAAGCCGTGTGAAACCGATATTTGAGACCATTTTGGTTTTAGCAATGAAGGCATCAAGTTTGATCAGTTATTGCCTTACTGCACTTAGCGGCAACGTGTTCACCTTACCTGTCCTGTTGTAGCCTCTTTACATCTCCACTTTCTTGACCAACTGTGTCAGGTTTTCTTCAAGAATTAGCTGATATTTAGTGTAATCTAGTGTAATCCCCTTTGCTAAGGTGACCACATTTCTGAATTGAAAACCGGGGACATTGCAAGACTTGCCGTTGTTGCGTAAATAAAAACAGAGTGGCAAATATAACGTGTGGCTTATGCAAGGATTAGGCAGGGATCTCACCCATAATTCATACAACTCCTGGTATACATTTGTTGGTATAATGTCATAAGTTACACGGCTCACCTTCATGCTTGGGTTTGATTCCCCACCTGGGTAACTATCGTACACTATACCAATAAGAGTCCTGCCGTTTGATTTCCCACCCGGGTAACTATCGTACACTACACCAATAAGAGTCCTGGTGTTTGATTCCCCTCCTGGGTAACTATCGTACAGTACACCAATAAGAGTCCTGGCGTTTGATTCCTTACCTGGGTAATTATCGTACACTACACCAATAAGAGTCCTGGCGTTTGATTCCTTACCTGGGTAATTATCGTACACCAACCAATAAGAGGTGTTTAATTTCCTACCCAAGCAACCATCCAACATTATACCCAATAGGACTAATGGAATACACCACCTTTACCTTTCTGTGTACATGTAAACAGTAAGTCACTCTGAATAATCCATCTGCCAAATGTTGTAAACGTTGTCCATGTTTAATATGTTGGCAGTAAAAGAGACCCATAGCAACAGCCCAATGGCCAAACTCTCAACATACCCCTGGACTAGCTCCAGTTCAGGAGACACAGAAAAACTGCTATCTACTCATGCTATCTTTCATATGGACGGCTGAATAAAGGACACATTGTAAAAAGTGACGCGCTAGTTGTAGCTGTATGTTTATACAAATCAGGTATCTACCATCACCTGGTAGTTTGATACAGCCACCCCTACTTTTAATAAAGACGGTGATGTTGTGTACTCTTGTTAGCTTCTGCAGTGTTCTCTAAAACTAGGCCCTTGTGTGGTAGAAGTGGTTAGTGGATATTAGCAGGACAACTTCAGCTGAGGCTAGGCCACCGAAAACAGATTCAGTCCCAGAAAAATGGGGAAGTCTGGTCCCCATGCCCTATGCTTAACAGTTGGCAAGGTGTGCCTTTTATCAAATGCTGTTCCTGTTGTTCCAAACATATCTTTGGTAATTGATGTAAAACCATCAGGTAAAAGTCCATCAGGAGTTATAGGACTTTTGAGAAAGATTTGCTTAGAAGATGCATCAAGATCTAGCATGATTGATGCTTCATGATCTACATATCTGGTTTATATGAGGGACTTTTACTGCGGTCTGGACTTTGGGGGTTTCACTTACACTTTAGGAAGTCCGCTCTGCTTTTGGGCTCCTGCAGGTCAGCTCTCGTAGGTGCTACAGAAGGAAACAAGAGTGTCTCGCTTTCGTGACTGACTTTTTAATACAAATAACATCACTATTACTTGCTGAGCTGAATGGTAACCTAGGTAATATCATGTCTATACTGGATGGGTGCTTCTAGAAGGTGCAGACAAAGTCATGATAAAGAACAGAACATCTACAAAAAAATATTCAACGAATCTTACCTTTAAAACGACTTCCAGACCTGGGGATCAACACGTAGACTGGGATGTCACTCACTACAAGAAAAGAAATACATTTACATCAACTACAACTAATGCATGCAATGTTGAGAGACTGGTGCTAACTGGTCCTTACTTTACATTCATTATTAGCAATATTCGCATTTCAGGGCTAAGTAGCCCAGTTATGAAAGATATACCTTTTTTGGACACGTTGCCCAGCTCTCGTTTGCAGATATCATCCAAGTGTTCTTTCATATCAGTCGCAGTTTTCGTGACCTCGCTGAAGGAGAACTCTGGGTTTATAAGAACTTTAGGCACCATAGGCTCCGGGGCGATGGACAAAGCTGGAAAGTTCTAGAGAGATTATAGCATTTATCTTACCATTTGCTTGTACCCATCTTTGGTCAATTTCTGAAATTTGTAATGTATAGTATATATATATAATAATATAGTATACATGTATGTTATGGATGGTATGTGGGTGTAGATAGTGTTTTGGCATTGAACTGTGGCACTGGCAAGGAAGAAGCAGGACCAGGACACATGACGAACCAGCTGGAAACTTGGCTCTTGTAGACGCATTCAAGTGAACCGTACCTGTAGGAAGTGTATGTTGTCCTCAGTGTCCAGTATCTGCCGTAACTCTGCATCTCGCCGCTGGAGCTCCATGATCTCCTGCTCCAGGCGCTCCACATAACCCTGGGCCTGCCAACACATGAACAGCTATGTTCACACAAGTACTTACATCAGCGCTTTCTGTCCAGATAGTATTCTTTGGGCAGCGGAGTGTAGTGTTTGATAACTACTATTGACCTAGACTTCATCGAACATGTGAGTGTTCACCAGTGCCTTCTTAAATTTAGTCCAAGCCACATCGTGAGTATAAGCTACTTGCCTGAGACATGGCTGCTTGGAGGTTAGCCTGAATGAGCTGGCAGATTTCAGCATGCCAGCGCTCCACAGACTGCAGCATCTCACTGAAGATCTTATCGCTAGCCGCCTGGGCCCGGTGAGCGTTACCCTACAGCCAGAGGGGGGCAGCAGAGAGCACAATTTCAATTATACTGTAGATGCCTACAGCTGAAAGGCACTAGAAGGAAGACATACCGTATCCTTGCAATGGTTTTTTGGTGCATTCCATTTAGCTTGCAAGTTGGAAAACTGACGTAGTGGTGGTGGTGTGTTAGTGTGTGTTGTGCTGGTGTGAGTGGATCAGACACGACAGTGCTGCTGGAGTGTTTAAACACTGTGTCCACTCACTGTCCATAATAATAATAGACACGCCTACCTTGCTGGTCCACTGTATACCATGTAGTAAGAGATGACCTCCCATCTGTTGCTGGACAGTTTGTGTTCTCTAGTCCTTCATCAACAGGTGTCTGTTTTCACTGAAGACTGTGGCTGTCTGTACCACTAGGTGGCAGTATTGAATAAAGTATTACTCACTTTCAGAACTTCCACATTATGTCTGAGCTCCTGCAGCTCCTTCATTCGGTCCTGGATTATGTGCTGGACTTCAGACTGGGTCACCACCAGCACTTTCTGAAAGACATTTGTACATGTGAAGATGCATTTGTTTGAGATGATCAATCAACCAATCAACCTTTATTGTAGCACGGAAGTACATTGAGGGCAACCCTCATTTTCAATGTAGCCAAGCATTTACAAGAACAGGGATTGACGTGACAAAAAAAAAAATAAAAACAGAATATAATCATTATAAATTAAAACAACTGAGAAGAAAGTAGCTGATACACACTAAATAAAAATGTAAAAATAACAATGAATATAAAAATAGAAATAGTAATAATACTTAAAATAGATAAAAGTTAAGATTGAATTAGATAAAAAAGAGGGTAAGAGATTAGAAATAAAAAAACTAAAATAGTTCAAAATAAATGTAAAAGGGAAAAACAAGCTATAATAATAATAATAATAATAATAGTATAATAATAATAATAATAATAATAATAGTATAATAATAATAATAATAATAATAATAATAATAATAATAAAACAACATTAAAATAAGATAAAGTAATAAAACAAAAATAATGAAATAAATAAAATAAAGCTAAAGCAAGACATAAAAAATTTAGAATAAGAAAAAGGTTAAGTAAAACAGGTACAGGCTGGTTAGATATTAAAAGTTTAAAACAATTGAGGGACTCCAGTGAGCTGAGTTTTAGAGTTTCCTGTAGTAGAGTCCAGCTCAGAGTGATGAGTTCTGTGATGATTCTGACAACTTGGTCCACTGAGTCCATCTCTAATATTTGTTTATTCTAAAACTAGCAGTTCCACCTTTTCTTGGGAGTGTCTGAAAAGTCCAATGACTGATGGCTGCAGTCTTTTTAACAAAATTAAGAAGTAACTGTTGGGCCCTCTGGACTCCAAAAATCAAAAAGTGTTCTGAAAATACATGTATTTAAAGCATTAGGGGGTCCCAGAGACCCCCCATATTGCACAAACTGAAAATTGTAGCGTGTTCAGCCTTTACACCTAAAACACAAAGACAGAATCCCTAAATCAACTGACCAGTCAGGTTGCACCTGCACCTGCAGTCAGACTTTCCACAGCCTCATGTGTTCTGGTCTCTCACCTGCTTCTCGGTGCGCTCTTCCTCTGCGCTGACCGTGTTGTGGCTGCGGTGCTCCCTGACCGTGCACAGCACGCAGATGCACATCTGGTCGGAGCGGCAGAACAGCTCCAGGCCCTTCTCGTGCTGGGGGCAGATTTTGCGGTCCAGGTGGCCCGTCTCGTCCACCAGCTTGTGCCGCTTGAAGGTGGCCGACTCGTAGTGGGGCTTGACGTGCGTCTCGCAGTAGTAGGCCAGGCACACCAGGCATGACTTGACCGCCCGGTTCCGCCGGCCCGTGCAGAAGTCGCACAGGGCGTCCCGCTTGAGATACGGGAAGGGGGCGAGCTCCGGCATGGGTGAGGGAGGCTCATGGTGATCGACGTTCGGCACGTTCCGGCGGAGGACTGGCCGGGGGGTGAAGGTGGCCCGGCACTGGGGGCAGCTGTAGACGCCAACATGGTCGGCCTGGTCCCAGTAGATTTTGATGCACTCCAGGCAGAAGGTGTCTCCGCAGGGGATGGTGACGGGGTCTCGGAGCCCCTCTGCACAAAGAGAACACACATAGGAGTCTGTCATAGTTGGAGAGGGAGCAGCAAGGCAAGACAGCGGGGATGAACTGTTGGTGGTTTGGTTTGAGGAAGCCTTTGAGACTGGGACCAATATTTATAGAGTTGCAGAGTCGGTTGCTGGTCCATGGGAAAAAAGCCAAGGCCATAGATACACACTCTCTGAAGGTGAGGTCGTGTTTGTGTGTAAACAAAGGTTGGCATAGCTGTGAGATCACACCTCCAAGAGGGTGTGGGTTACCAGCATGGAAAGCCTGGAATGACACCAATGGATGGAAAAGCAGGCATGCATGTCCAGAAGCATTGTATTCTTCAAATATAGTGCACTGCTTTAAAAACAAAAGGATGGCCACCAATGCCTTGTGCAGTCTTGAGCAGCCTGTCTCTAAATATTGTAGCTCTTATTTGCTTTTATTTAGTTTTTTGTTTGCTGTAATGTGTTTTCCTGCCTTTTATTTCAAGGGTTTGCACCTTATTTTGTTATTCCAACCATGATGCCTTCAAAATAGACACTGTTCTAGCTTATGTACACATAAACATAATGTGTTATAAATGTGGCTGAAGTACTTGTAAGCTACAAAGGTGTCAGAAGTATTCACATTCATTACTCAGGTAGAAGTATAGAGACTAGGGTTAATACTTCTGTAGAAGTTTTAGTATCAACTCAAGCTTTTTACTCTAGTAAAAGTGTAAAAGTACTGCTTTCAGAACTACTTAAAGTATAAAAGTAAAAGTAATGTAAGCAAAAAATACCATTAAGGACAAAAGCTTAGGCCGCACCACAGGGGTCTATAGAGCAGTAGCCCACTTCCCCAAAAACCCCATTCTTCTAAAAGCCATAATGACTATAATGTTATATTAAAATGTTAATGTTGATAAATTTGGGATGCGCTAGGCTTCCTGTCTCAGCCACATATACGCCCATTGAACATGAATGTAGTTTAGTACAATGTAAATATATTAAAGAAGCATATCTGTGTACTACTGAGCATTAACATGTGTTTCATGGAGCAGAAGATATGATGACTAGTTGTCTATAAGTATTGTAATGAAGTCAAACTTCAAAGATATGTTATCAATAATCTTTACTGGAACGTACATGAATGAAAACAAGCTGTAATGAAATAGGAGTAACGAGACTATGTTTAAAATGTAAGGAGTAGAAAATACTGATAATGGAGCGTAAATGTAAGGAGTAGAAAGTACAGATAATGGAGCGTAAATGTAAGAAGTAGAAAGTACTGATAATGGAGCGTAAATGTAAGAAGTAGAAAGTACAGATAATGGAGCGTAAATGTAAGGAGTAGAAAGTACAGATAATGGAGCGTAAATGTAAGGAGTAGAAAGTACTGATGATGGAGCGTAAATGTAAGGAGTAGAAAGTACTGATAATGGAGCGTAAATGTAAGGAGTAGAAAGTACAGATAATGTAGCGTAAATGTAAGGAGTAGAAAGTACTGATAATGGAGCGTAAATGTAAGGAGTAGAAAGTACAGATGATGTAGCGTAAATGTAAGGAGTAGAAAGTACAGATGATGGAGCGTACATGTAAGAAGTAGAAAGTACTGATAATGGAGCGTAAATGTAAGGAGTAGAAAGTACTGATAATGGAGCGTAAATGTAAGGAGTAGAAAGTACTGATAATGGAGCGTAAATGTAAGCTATACGGCAAAATATTGACTAAGTAGCAAGTAGCAAGTCTAGAAAACCTCACATCATGATAGATCAAGTGTGCCCACAAAAATTCCCTTGGCTTTTATTTGTCAACGTGACTTTCTTGACTTTGGCGCATGGGTTTCATAACAATAAACAATAAACCCTCCATGCTGGTAGCTGGTGGCATAACATACACAGCGCATTTAGCATGTCTCGAAGAGACAGGCGACAAATATCGGTCAAGGTCAGTGAGCACCTTGCAAAATGCTACAATTAGGCAAAACAAGCTGCTTCTCAGTTGCTCAATAATAAACAGCTTCATATCCACCAGTGTTTTACACAAATTCCTACTTACCAGCTTAAATAAGAGATGATGTGTTTGTCAACATATGAAACATGATGGTGGCAGTATCAGGATCATCCGATGGACCTGTGATTTCCTAATTTAATCAGGACATTCTATAGGGGAGTTAAACAGTGGCTTAAATGGTGGGTACTGCAGAAAGAAAACAATCGTGCAAACACAAGTTAGCCTACTAAGAATGATTGAAGCAGAAGAAGTGTTGCATGTTGGAATGGAGTCAAGTCAAAGTCTAGATCTTAATTCAATAGAAATATTAAGGCAGAACCTAAAGTGTGTTATTCATGCTAGAAAGCTCACCAACATAACAGAGTTAAAGCAGCTATATAAGTAAGAAATAGCCAAGATTACTCCTGGTCACTGTACATGGCTGATTACAATTTATTGGAACCATTTGGTTGGAGTAATGGCTGCTTTAGGAGGTCAACCCGATTCCTAAAAGCAGAGGTTAGCATTATTTTACTAACAAAGGCATTTAATGTTCAATTATTTACACCATACACTTATTGTGTCATTTTTTTAAAATTGCGTTTAAAACGAGGGTCAGAATGAACTTTAGGTCACATTCGTGTAGGATTTCGTAAAACGATAAAAAGATTTACAAACTTCTGAGCAGCACAGTACCCTAGAACTTAGCCTTGTGGTAAACGATTTAACTTTTATACTCTCACTTTTACACTGAAAAACTGGTAATGAATGGTCAAGACGTATTTCAGGGAAGAACCTGTTTGTCCAAGCTTAGCGTGTTGTCAGTTACATTGAAATTGAATTGAATTGAAAATATAATTTTTTTCACACTCTGGAACAAGCCATAAATCCCCTACCAGAACTTTTTTTTATCTGCAAATAGACAAAAGTATGTAACATCGTGCCTAATACCATAGCCATAATACCTTAACTTAGCTTGCACTGGCTGGTGGTTTGGAATATGGGGAAACAGGACAACGATGGATGTAATTGCAAACATTTGCTTTATTTTGCTAAAGAAAAACAAGGAACATATATAGTACATACATTTGTTTGTTTGTTTGTTGTTTTTTTTACATTTTTTGAAAATGCATGTCTATTCTATAGTACCCAACGGGTGCAAAGCCAAACGTAGGCCATGTCTGTTTTAAGAATCCTACCTCTTTTACACCAGCACAGTTTCCACCAGGTGGTAACCCCTCCACTAATATATATATATATATATATATATATATACTTGACTAATACAGAGCTGTGATTGGCATGAAGAAATGTCTTTCATATGCCTATAAAGGGGAGTGTAAGGGGCCCCTTTAAGACTTAATTTCCGGTTAAGCTGTTCAGTAGCGGAGGTCAGTGTGTTGAGAAGATCGCATGCAGAATTCCAGCATTTCAAGAAACGGTCCGGGTGCATAAGAAACACACCAGGAGCACAACTGAGCGTCATGGGTCACAACATCCTGCACCCTCAATGATAGATGTCATCATGGCCACTACCATGGAGTCCTGACATGGAATAAAAATATTTCTTTGTGCTGCGGAGCTATGCTAAGTGACCATAATGAATGTATCATACAGTGCAGGCTGGTAATGACTGCAGTCCAAGTGTGATCCTGATATGTATTTGTGCAGTAGCAGGACGCAGAGATGTTTACGAGGCCGTAGACACTTCTGTGGTGGAGCCGGAAACCTCTGACGTGTCCTCCACCTTCTTTCCAAACAGCTGCATGATACAGCTACGGAACTGGGAGGAAAAGAGATACGTCAATTGATTGATCTGCTGCAGGTTCTATTGTTATACTTTTATAACATTGGATACTTTAATAAACTGAAAATAAAAACTAACGTAAGGCACATTTTCAATCACTCATTTTTGCCATATTTGAAACCAAGACCACCACTTTAAACGCCAAGCCTTTGCCAACTTCATGGACAACTCTCATCTCCTCAGAAGTGGATTGAGGGGAAAACAAACCTGGGCACACCCTGAACCTAGGCTGGTCCATGCAGTACAATCTATTGTCTGAGACATTGGATCAAAGTTGTGTTGGGTACTTCTAGGTCAAATGCGAGCAGAAGATGTTTTAAACTCTCACCTGGCGGTTCATGAAGACGTAAATGATGGGGTTGTAGATGGTGGCACTCTTGGCAAAGTAAGCGGGCATAGCTGCTGCCAGTGGGTGCCATGCGTAACCAGGGTTCACGGCGGAGAAGGCGGCAAAGCAGGTATACGGTCCCCAGCACACCACAAAGGCAAGGATCATCACTACCACCATGCGAGACACTTCCTTCTCTGCCTTTTGAGTGGATTCTGAGTCCTTCTGTTGTTGGGCAACCTGTTTGGGAAGGAGAAGTTGGAGAGGTATAATGATTCTGGGTTCATCAAAGCAAATGGAGGTGGTAGAACGAAAGACCCCTTCCACGTCCACTCGCCTAAATCGTGGTGTATCTGGATATTCTTAACTTTGGCTTTGTTCGTATCAAGGGTGACAACTCCAGCCCTGCAAAGTTTGGTTATTTGCTTGCGCAAACAAATTCATCTGTTAATTGGCAGGTTCAGTAGGCATTGCCAGGACAGGAGTTGGATACCCTTGGTCTACAGGCAGAGGCACTCGCAACAGGTCAGAAGAAAATAATTGCCAGTTTGCAGAAATTGCTAATAAAAGAACCTACATGGTTGCCTTATACTGATACCTGGTGGATGGCGCTCCAGACAAAGATGTAGCAGATGATGATAATGGAGAGAGGTAGGATGCAGCAGGTGATTATAAGTGTGATCATGTAGGAGGCCACACCGGGATCTTCACTGCCACTGAACACATCAGGACCACAGGATGTCTTCAGGCCATGAGGCCAGTACCTGAAGAAGAGAAAGAGAAGAGGCCAATGAGACCACATTACTTTCTATTCTGAAATGGTTTCTTCTGTGTGAATTTGTGCTCCTGAGTGTATCTACCTGCTCCAGCCGAAGACTGGAGGGGTGCACCAGATGATGGCCCATACCCAGGAGAAGATGATGCCTCCTGCTGCCCACTTCCCATCAAACTTGACATTCCCAAATGGCTTGCACACGACCACCCAGCGCTCCCATGAGATTATAGTCAAAGACCACAAAGCTGTGATACCTACAGAAGACAGAGAAAGATGGCTATGCTCAGGTACTTGGACCAATGGACCCATTCAAAACCCATGTCAAGACACTACTTGCTGCATCATTAGCAAAATAAGAAATATTTCTTCTTTTACTAATCTACTGAGAACCATAATGGCTAACTATAAAGTTAATTATTCAAATTGTAAGTATTTAGAAGTCACTAGAACATCCAACAAGAAGTTGCTATACTTCCTTGTGATTTCACATTGGCACGTTATCTTTTGCTGTTTGAGCTCGAGCTACTAGCTTTAACTACATCCACAGTCTTTTGTTGGACTCTGGCTACATATTAAATACATATTCCTTAACAAAATAGGGTAGAAGCTATGGAGATCCTGAGAAGTATCCTTTAAGAAGTTGAGCTAGCTTGTTGCTAGCATGTTGAAATGTGTAAACATTTAAGAATTTCTTTCTCTGGGCTGGCAAATTTAACAAATCTGCTTATTTCCTGCTTTCCACCGGATGAGTGCTGGGAAAGACTCCAACATCGCCCCATGACCCAGTCGCCTGACCTCCTATGGCCCAGAAAGATAAGTTTTCCTAAATCTGTAAATTCTTAACAATGTAATGATGGACATTTGGCTAAAAGTCTCAGTGAAAGAACAGAAAGTAGGAAGGGTGTGAATTACTAATTACTTCAGTACTTCATGGCTTGACCGTGATCCTTGTAAGGGCCAGTCAATTACCAAAGCAAGCAGTCGCATGCAGTGCACTTGCCGTTATCTCTGTGTCACTGGACTAAACCCAGCCAGGGAGGTGTCTAAATGCTATCAGTGGATTACCTTTAACCAGATTAACACAAGCCTAGTTTCTGACATTACATTACAGTGGATCAGGCTTAGTGCTTTTCACACATCTTTCAAGGGAACATGAACTGGCTGTAACCCTAACCCTGACGCCAGCTGGTGACAGATATGTGTGAAGCTTCGTTTGGTTTGAAGCGTTGTCTTGTTCCTGAGCATTTGCTGGGATAAATCCAACCAAACAACAAACACAATTGTTCAAATTCACCACACTTACCACATACAGACACGGTCCACCCTTCAAAGACGCACAAGGGGTGCCCAAGGATAAAGTAGCCGAAGACCTGGTTGACGACGCTGATCGTGCTGGCAAGAACCGTCTCTCCAAGATCTGCTATAGCCAGGTTTACCAGAATCCAGTTCAGAGGGTGCCGCAGCTTCTTAAACTTGGCTGTTGCAACAATTACCAGACCGTTAGTGAAGACAGACGCAATGACGACGAAGATCATCCATATGGAAGCCATGTTGTAGACCCAGCGAGGAGCAATGTGATAGTTGGGACCCTCAAATGGATCTGCGAAACATGAAGAGCCAGAGTTTTACACTTTCTTCTAAATATATAACTGTTACTCAAGAGTCCTTTAGAAGAAGAAATCAAAACTGTTGTATTGGAATTGAGGATTTGTAGGTGGTCTATCAAACAGCGTTGGTTACTCACCTCTTGTATTGTTGGCATTTGTGTAAACAAACGCAGACTCTCTTGTGGTGTCCTCATTGTAGCGGCGGGCGGCGAATACGGGTTCATGCGTGGCCATGCTGGCGCCAGGAGGGGAACTCTCCAGAAGCCTGAGAACGAGAACAGTCGGCCTGGGATGTTCTTGGTGATCTTCTGATGTGTTGTGTTTTTGATGTGTTTTGTTTCTAAAGCCTTTCTTTATCTCAACCTGGTCTCCTACAGTGCTTCTTCCTGGTCCCGGTGATGTGCCTTGAAATGCCACTGCCTCTCGCTTTTATACTAACCCCACCAGCTTTAACACCCAAAACCTGTTAACTCTGAGAGTAAAACACAACGTCAACTACACCGGATATAGACCTCCTTCCAGGATCCCTGAATTAACCACTAAAAACCTTCAATTGAATCAGTGGGACTTTAGAAACAATTAAGAAAGCCAGCAGGAAGAGTCCTGGCTCGAGTGAAGGTGTCAGTGGCTTAAAACAAAAAACTGTCAAAAACATTTTGCCAAGCTTTTTCCAGGCAGGCCGAAATCAAGGCCTAACAAGCTAATTGGTTAGTCTTCACTAGGCAATATTCCCATGTGGCCAACACGTGCCAGCATCAAGGGCTTGATAGGACTTCCTGTAGTTTTAGGAATTTGAAATTAGAGAATAAGTATCGTATGGGGCTTTGATTACATGACACCTGCAGTATTGTGGTTTAAGGCACTAACCCTAACCCAAACAGGAAGATTTGAAAATGAAAAGGAGACTCTAGCCAGCATGTATGTTATTCCAACAAGCATCACTTGTCATATTGAAAGTTAGTCTCAGCAATTGCCTATTGGTATAAGTCTTTATACATGTCTATATGTGTTAGTATACATGTATACTAGTGCAGTACATCATTGATATTGTTGCCACTGCTTTACACTGGATACCTAGAATTGTTGGAAGGTCTACAGGTAGTCAGCAGCTTGTGAGATTGGTACTGAAGTTTTTTTAGCAAGCTGATTGGTTTTAAAATGTGGGTGAGCTGTTTGTGTTTATTGTATTTATATTACTTTCATTGTAACACCGTAAGCAGCGTAAGGCATCGTAAGACAGCATAAGACAACATAATCTCTGTAAGAGTGATTACAGTCTTGTTTCTTCCTTAGCCAACTTAATCCATTGTGCAGCTACGAGGTTGTAGTTTGGACAGCGGTTGCGTTAACATGTTTAGCTGTTTAACTATGTAGCTTGTTCAAAAGATAACACAGTGTAGTTGCATATCATCAGAACTTCTGATCTCCATTTCTATTGGCCCATTAACCATCAAAAGTCTACTGAATGTGAAGAGAACCTGGCATTTGCAAATAATGGAGAGATGCCATGTTGTGCTGTTGACTCTCTGTTGTAGAAAGCATAAGCCAAGCCCTTAAACTAACCTGCATAGACAAACGTTTGTGTGGCACATTCACCCAAGCCTACAGGTGTTCCTAAATCCTTGATTTGCTTTCTTTGTGGTTCCTCGAGAAACAGATGGTGTCCTAATCAGAGTGATTCTAGGAAGTGCTGCTGACTTGGCCAATCTTGGTGACCATACGAAGGGAAAAGGTGTTTAATCAAATAATTTAGATATATAGCTTGAATGTAGATTTTGAGACTACTAAGGCTATATAGGCCACTTCATTTCCCTAAGTTGAGGATCATACTTTTTCCTTCGTAGCTGACAAATGGAAGTAATTTTGAGCAAAAACCTACAGCAGTTTTGTGAGATCACAGCCTGATAATGAGATTATGTTAGGGCAAAATTTATGTCAGGCATTACCGTAGATTCTGGTTCTCAAGGTTTGTAGGAGTTGGTTGTATGTGTTGCTGTAAAAGAACGTTATACTCGTTCAGTTTAATTCAGTTATTCCCTGGCTCCCTACTGTCAAGCAGGCTGTCCCTTGTGTCCATTGTTCAGTCTGGCCTAATTAGCTTGGTTGTCTCATTAGCGTAGACAAAGCTTGGCAGAATGAACTGTTTCGGACAGGTCTGCGTTTTATGCCGGGGCGCTTTCCCGCCAGCCAAGAACCTTCCTGAGGGCTTTCTTAATTGTTCGTAATTTATTCCATTTATTAAACAAGTTTAACTGGTAATCTGTAACCTCAGGAAAGGAGACGGATTACCCAGGGGTAATTGTTCTGGTAACTCCTAACTTCAACGTGGCAGGTTTTAGATACGGGTGAGTATATAAGCCAGATCCAGAGAACCAACAAGACTTTTACAGACCTCCCGAGTGCTCAGTCCACTGTCCCAGAAGGAAACCGTCAGGGTCCGTATGGGTTTACAGCACAAATGGTGAGTAAGCAGCTCTGTGGACCAACTGTTATTCAGCCAGTGTTTTCAAGATGTTGCAAATGATAATAAAACACTCGGATGCAATTGTAAGAAACTGTGTGGTAATCTTTGCTAGTGGATGTATCTGTTTAGTCTTGCTTTAAATGAGGGCCTCTTCGAAAGGAATAACATAAAGCTTAATTTTATCTTTGCACTTTCAGACCAGTTTGAAGGCCACAGTACCAGACCTGAGAGGCCAAGAGGGCAAAGCAATGTACCAGTAAATGAGGTTGGTAGACACCAAATTGTGTTGCTAACGAAGTTGAAATACATATTTAAGGTAAGCAAGAACGTAATAAGTTATATAGTATATAAATATGTTGCCTCAAAGCAAGGGTAACATCATCATGAGCTAGGGTAACATCATGGTGGGTCTCTAGGTCTTTAGTTGGCCTTCACACTGGTTTGTTACCAGTAGGAGAGCACAAAACACAACACAAACTTGAGGTCATATCCCTTTTAAAAATATCCCCAGATCCCTCACAACACTTAGTCCTTGTGTATGGGTTTGACTCTATAGGTTTTCTGTGGAGGGTGGCTAGGGCTACTGGTAGGGCTGGTTGATGTACAGCAGATCTTCTTTGGGACTGCAGACCAACATCACATGTGAACCACACCCATCAGAATTGGGCTTTTTATAACCATCCTTT
The DNA here is from genome assembly GCA_021613375.1 of Megaleporinus macrocephalus. Lineage (NCBI taxonomy): Eukaryota > Metazoa > Chordata > Actinopteri > Characiformes > Anostomidae > Megaleporinus > Megaleporinus macrocephalus. The sequence continues at coordinate 5,947,497 of CM038726.1, forward strand.
GTGAACAAGTGTATAAAGTGTACTTACATTATATTTACTTATATTATTTTATATGCAAATTAGTTGTAAAGTGTTTCTTAACAAATAAGTTCAATGTTAATTACTTGTAATCTTTTTGTTAAAACGTACTTGAACTACCTAACTATGTAAATAACATGATATAAAAGAAATATGAACAAATAATAATGATCTGAATTCACAACGACTACTCACAATGCTAGAAAACAATTGTATTTCATAAATTAAGGGAACTGTTTATACTGGACATTTACACTTACTTTTAAAACACTCTACAATCACAACGTTAATGTTAAGTTATAGTATTTTATTGTATTTTTCTGAAAACGGCTAGGAGACTTTGTTCATGTTTAACCATTTATAACCTATATAGGCTAATATAATAGTGAGAAGTATTCACTATAAGTCAGGCTATGTTTATTAGGAAAAATAAGTTTTATTTCTGTTACGGTCTTGCAAATTCATTATTGATTAACTTATAGATGTAGCTTGCTCTCCAATCAAAAATCTTTGTCACGATTTGTGCCACCCCGCAGGGTTTAATGAGTCTAAATGGGTTGAATACTTATACAAGATTGTACCTGTAAGTAAAACTAGGCTGGATTCTCTGGAGGTTTGAGTGGCCAATGAAAGATTTCTCTCTAGTGGGGCAAACAATAAAACCAACACCAGATGAGCCCCCAGCTCTGAATGACCTTTAACTCTATATTTGGTTTCATTTGATGAGCGTCAGCCTGAGAAATTTTGGAGTTTTGAAGTAATCACAGCTGTCCGACTTCAACCCACGATGACTGCTTTTGAACAGTCGATGGTCAGTCCTGTTTGTAGGTACACCAATCATTGATCAGCACTATTTTTAGCTCCAAAAACCAGATGTTTTATTCTGCTTTAGTAATAATTTCATATATGTTATTTTATAGTTTTGATCTCTTGACAGTTATTCACTAGTATTATTACTATCAAAGTGGTAACAATAAGTAAAGCCTGTGTATGTGTATCCAAACTTTTGATGGATAGTGTACCTGTCCACGCGTTCTTTCAAACATACGGGATGTGCAGCCATATGTCCTCATGTTCGGACAATATTTCAGTGGGCAGTATTATGTAGTATTATATTAAGAGGCCACAGCATTGCCCAAAGCTCATATCCTGGTGAGGGATGGAAGGAAGTAAAACAGACAAATGCCAGATTTAAGTTGCAAACATTTTCTTTATTTTGCTAAAGAGAGAGAGAACAAAAAGAAATATACATTATTTTTTGGTCTTTTTAAAAAATGCATATCTAGTCTACAGAACCCAACAGGTGCAAAGACAATTACAGGCCATCTCTCTGGACCTGATGGGGAACTTGGTCAGATGAAGGCTGACCGAGTGGTGCTGTTAACTCTTCTCACATTTCGGAGGTTTAGCCTGTTGGGACTTCTCGACCTCGGCACTGAACTGGATAGGAAATCTTAGAGAAGATTTTTTTTGAAGCCCTTGGAGATATACAGGGATGTTCTACACTTAGAATTAAATAGCAGTAAGATAAAACTCTCTGGTTCTGGACGTCTACAGATTTGCAGCAGCACTCAGGTTCCACCTCCGGTCAGACGTTAACAGTAGATGACTGATGCAGAGCTGTGATTGGCATGATGAATGTCTTTTGTTGATAGTGAAAGGGTGAGTGAGCCCCCTTTTCAGCCCCCATTTCTGGTTCAGCTGTTGTAGCAGAGGTCAGTGGTTAGAGATCGTCGCATGCAGAATTCCAGCACATCGAGAAACGGTCCGGGTGCAAAGCAAACACACCAGGAGCACATTTGAGCAGCACATGTCAGAACATCCTGCACCCTCAATGATAGGTGTCATCATAGCCACTACCATGGAGTCCTGATATAAAATAGAAATATTCCTTTGGGGTGCTGAGCTATGCTAAGTGACCATAATGCATGTAGCATACAGCGCAGGCCGCTAATGACTGCAGTCCACATGTGATCCTGATATGTTTCTGTGTGTCCAGCAAGAGGCAGCATAGATCCGTTACGAGGCCGTAGACACTTCTGTGGTGGAGCCGGAAACCTCTGATGCGTCCTCCACCTTCTTTCCGAACAGCTGCATGATACAGCTACGGAACTGGGAGAAATAAGAGATGCGTCATTTGATTGCTCTGCAGGGTTTAGGGCTAGCACATTGGGTACTTTAATAAAATGAAAATGAAACCTAACGTAAGGCACAATTTCAATCACTCTCATTTTTGCCATATTTAAAACCAAGACCACCACTTTGAATGCCAAGCTTTGCCAACTTCATGGATAACTATCATCTCCTCAGACGTGGGTTGAGGGGAAAACAAACCTGGGCGCACCCCAAACCTAGGCAGGTAAATCCATGGAGTACAGTCTACTGACATTTGATAAAGATTGTGCCGGGTACTTGCAGGTCAAGTGCGAGTTTTGAGAAAGGCTTGGGGAGCACATTGGACTGGGCAAGTGTCAAATAAAGGTTTAAGATCTTACCTGGCGGTTCATGAAGACGTAAATGATGGGGTTGTAGATGGTGGCACTCTTGGCGAAGTAAGCGGGCATAGCTGCTGCCAGTGGGTGCCATGCGTAACCAGGGTTCACGGCGGAGAAGGTGGCGAAGGAGGCGTACGGTCCCCAGCACACAATAAAGGCAATGATCATCACTACCACCATGCGAGACACTTCCTTCTCGGCCTTTTGAGTGGATTCTGAGTCCTTCTGTTGCTGAGCAACCTGTTTGGAAAGGAGGAGTTAGAGATCCTACAGATTTCTTGATGGCCTTAAGGAGGTATGGGGATTCTGGGTTCAGCAAAGCGAATGTAAGACAGTGTTAGAACGAAAGACCCCTTCCACATCCACGCGCCTAAATCGTGGGGTATCCGGATATTCTAACTTTGGCTTTGTCCATACCAAGGGTAACAACTCCAGCCCTGCACAGTTCGGTTATTTGCCTGTTCAAAAAAACTAATCTGTTAATTGGCAGGTTCACTAGGCATTGCCAGGACAGGAGTTACATACCCTTGGTCTACAGGGAAGGGCACTCCAACAGCTCGGAAGAAAATTTAGCACAAAAGGAACCAAATGTTTTGGTCCAGTAGATGCGGAAGAACTTGCCAGTTTGCAAAAATTGCTAATAAAAGAACCTACATAGTTCCCTTATACTAAAGTTATCTTACAGTTACATTTGTAAATGTACTCCCTTATGAATGCAGGTGTGAGATACCTGGTGGATGGCGCTCCAGACAAAGATGTAGCAGATGATGATAATGGAGAGAGGTAGGATGCAGCAGGTGAGCATTAGTGTGATCATGTAGGAGGACACACCGGGATCTTCACTGCCACTGAACACATCAGGACCACAGGATGTCTTCAGGCCATGAGGCCAGTACCTGAAGAAGAGAAAGAAGAGAGGGCAATGAGACCGTATTACTTTCTACTCTGGAACGTTTTCTTCTGTGTGAATTTTTGCGTGCTCCTAAGTGCATCTACCTGCTCCAGCCGAAGATCGGAGGGGTGCACCAGATGATGGCCCATACCCAGGAGAAGATGATGCCTCCTGCTGCCCACTTCCCATCAAATTTGACATTCCCAAATGGCTTGCACACGACCACCCAGCGCTCCCATGAGATTATAGTCAACGACCACAAAGCTGTGATACCTGTAATAGACAGAGAGTGATGGCTACACTCAGGTACTTCGAACAAAAGACCCAAGCAAAATGAGTGTGCTTGATTTGTCAAGACACTACTTACTGCATCATCAGCAAAACAAGAAATTTCTCCTTTTACTAAGATACAGAAAACCATAATGGCTAACTATAAGACTAATTGTAAATACAATCAAGGTTCAATAATATTTACTTAAACTTATAATATAGTGTATTTACTGGTTGCTGGAACTTCCAACAAGAAGTTGCTGAAGTACTTGTGATTCCACATTTTCACATTATCTATTGCTGTTTGCGCTCTAGCTACTAGCTTTAACTAATCCACAGTGTAGTGTTGAATTCTGACTACATATGAAATACAAATTCCTTAACAAATGCAGCAGTCTCGCAGTTACTACCAATTTATGTAACCAGTTGCCATGGTAAACTATGGAGATCCTGAGAAGTATTGTTTAACAAGTTGAGTTAGCTTGCTAGCTAGCATAATAAAATGCGTAAACATTTACGGATTTCCTTCTCTGGGCTGCCATATTGAAAGAATCTGCTTATTTCCTGCTTTCCACTCAACGAGTGCTGCAAAGGACTTGACCAAGAAGGTCCCCTGACGCCCCTTGACCCAGTTCCTTGCACCACTAATTTTTTATGACTTTGTTCTAGGTTGAAATCTCCAAGTTAACATTCTGTTGGGTCACATAGGCCACTGTGGCATCAAACAGGCTCATACATTCATTCATATTAAGCGGCAAGATGAAAGCCTTGGCTAGTCATGGAGGCAGTAATGGCGTTGAGTATTAAATTGATTCATAGTAGACCACAAGATCATGTGATGGAACTCTCTCTCTCATGTCTTAGAACCCCCTGCTGTCTTTTGTAGAGCATAAAATTAAATTGTTCAATTTAATTGTGTGTAAATATGTAAAAGTATTCAGTGACTCCTTGCTATTGGGTTATTGACTGCCTGCCAATATGGGAATATTAATAGTTTAATAATAGAAACCTGGCTAAAAATCTCAATGAAAGAACAGAAGATAGAAAAAATCCATTAGTATACTGCTGCATGTTCTCTACCTCTATTTTTTAACGATAGTTAAAATAGTGATATGTTAATTACCTAATTACTTGGGTACTTCATGGCTTGACTGTGATCCCTGTAAGGGCCAGTCAATTACCAAAGCAAGCAGTCGCATGCAGTGCACTTGCCGTTATCTCTGTGTCACTGGACTAAACCCAGCCAGGGAGGTGTCTAAATGCTATCAGTGGATTAGCTTTAACCAGATTAACGCAAGCTTAGTTTCTGACATTACGTTACAGTGGATCAGGCTTAGCACTTTTCACACATCTTTCAAAGGGAACATGAACTGGCTGTAACCCTAACCCTGACGCCAGCTGGTGACAGATACGTATGAAGCTTGGCTTGAAAGTTTGGAACAAGACAACGCATCTGCTGGGATAAATCCAAGTAAACAACAAACACAATAGTTCACATTCACCACACTCACCACATACAGACACGGTCCACCCTTCAAAGATGCACATGGGGTGCCCAAGGATGAAGTAGCCGAAGACCTGGTTGACGACGCTGATTGTGCTGGCAAGAACCGTCTCCCCAAGATCTGCTATAGCCAGGTTTACCAGAATCCAGTTCAGAGGGTGCCGCAGCTTCTTAAACTTGGCTGTTGCAACAATTACCAGACCGTTAGTGAAGACAGACGCAAAGACGACGAAGATCATCCATATGGAAGCCACGTTGTAGACCCAGCGAGGGGCAATGTGATAGTTCGGACCCTCAAATGGATCTGCGAAGCAAGAACAGACAGAGTTTCACACTTTCTTCTAAGTATAGCAGAAGATATCAAAACTGTTGTATTGGAATTGAGGATTTGTAGGTGGTCTATCGAACACCGCTGGTTACTCACCTCTTGTATTGTTGGCATTTGTGTAAACAAACGCAGACTCCCTTGTGGTGTCCTCATTGTAGCGGCGGGCGGCGAATACAGGTTCATGCGCGGCCATGCTGGCGCCAGGAGGGGAACTCTCCAGATGCCTGAGAACGAGGACAGTTGGTCTTGGATGTTTTTGGTGATCTCCTGAGGTGTTTTGTTTTTGAAGATTTGCGTGTCTAGAGCCTTCCTTTATCTCAACCTTGTCTACTTCAGTGAACCTCTTGGTGTTGGTGCTTCTTCTTGGTCCTGGTGATGTGCCTTGATATGCCACCGCCTCTCGCTTTTATACTCACCCCACCAGCTTTAACACCAAAAACCTGTTAACTCTGAGAGTAAAACACAACGTCAACTACACCGGATACAGGCCTCCTTCCGTGGATCCCTGGATTATCCACCAAAAACCTCCAATTGAATCAGTGGCACGTTAGAAACAATTAAGAAAGCCAGCAGGAAGTGTCCTGGCTTGAGTGAAGGTGTCAGTGGCTTAAAACAAAAAACTGTCGAAAACATTTTGCCAAGCTTTTTCCAGGCAGGCCGGGATCAAAGCCTAACAAGCTAATTGGTTAGTCTTCACTAGGCAATATTCCCATGTGGCCAACACGTGCCAGCATTAAGGGCTCTTTGGCCTGATACGACTTGGAAACTTTTCTGGAAAAGTGCTGATTTTATTTGGTTCTGGTTTTAATTTCATTATTATTAATCGCTCAGTCTTTCATTAAGCTAGATCAAGATTGCTGCTGAAGGAACTGAATACATTCAAACTACGTCTGGGGCGTCCAGGAGAAATCTGGAACTACACTTTGTTCTTCAGACTGGAGCTCAAGATATGATCTACTTCTTTTATGTTACTTTGTATTGTATTCATGCCAATGTACATCTGTTCTAGTGATATCTGGTGTTCTTACTGGTGAAAATGAGACTCTCGCCAGCATAAATGTTAATCAAACAAGCCTTGCCAAGCCCAGCAAGCACTTCCTGCCTATTGACCCAAACTAGTGCTGATGGTATATGAAAGCTGCTGGTAGTTTTCACCAAAGACAAGACCCAATTTGTGAATGTATGTGGTCTACGTAAGATATATTCACCTTGTGAGATTGGGACTGAAGTTTGTTTCAAGTATTTATATTACTTCCATTCTAGGAGCGTTGACCTCTGAATTTCAATGTACCCAACATTTTTCCTTGAAAGCAGCGTAGGACATAAGAAGACAGCATAAGACAACATAATCTCTGAGGAGTGATTACAATCTTGTTTCTTCCTTAGTATAATAGGCTAACACTCAGGCTACTGAATAGGTTGTCACCCTGGCCACCCAGAGTTTTAAGCCAACTTAATCCATTGTGCAGCTACGACATTGTAGTTTTGACAGCAGTTGCTTCAACATGTTTAGCTGTTTGACTCTGTGGCGTGTTCAAAAGAACACAGTGTAGTTGTATATCATCTTAAGAATGTCTTAGCTTCATTTCTATTGGCCCATTCACCATCAAATGTTCACTGAATGTGAAGAAGAGAACCTGGCATTTGCAAATAATGGAGAGATGCCATGTTGTGATACATTCACCCAAGCCTACAGGTGTTCCTAAATCCTTGATTTGCTTTCTTTGTGGTTCCTTAAGAAACAGATGGTGTCCTAATCAGAGTGATTCTAGGAAGTGCTGCTGACTTGGCCAATCTTGGTGACTGTACGAAGGGAAAAAGTGTTTAATCAAATAATTTAGATATATAGCTTGAATGTAGATTTTGAGACTACTAAGGCTATATAGGCCACTTTATTTCCCTAAGTTGAGGATCATACTTTTTCCTTCGTAGTTGACAAATGGAAGTAATTTTGAGCAAAAACCTACAGCAGTTTTGTGAGATCACAGCTTGATAATGAGAATATGTTAGGGCAAAATTTATATCAGGCATTACCGTAGATTCTGGTTCTCAAGGTTTGTAGGAGTTGGTTGTATGTGTGGCTGTAAAAGAACGTTAAACTCATTCAGTTTAATTCAGTTATTCCCTGGCTCCCTACTGTCAAGCAGTCTGTCCCTTGTGTCCATTGTTCAGTCTGGCCTAATTAGCTCGGTGGCTTATTAGCGTAGACATAGCTTGGCTGAATGAACTGTTTCGGACAGGTCTGTGTTTTAAGCCGGGGACACTTTCCCGCCAGCCAAGAACCTTCCTGACGGCTTTCTTAATTGTTCGTAATTTATTCCATTTATTAAACAAGTTTAACTGGTAATCTGTAACCTCAGGAAAGGAGACGGATTACCTGGGGTTTTTGTTCTGGTGACTCCCAACGTCAATGTGGCAGGTTTTAGATAAGGGGGAGTATATAAGCCAGAACCAGAGAACCAACAAGACTTTTACAGAGCACTCTCAGGCCTCCCGTGTGCTCGGTCCACTGTCCTAGGAGGAAACCATCAGGGTCTGCATTGGTTTACAGCACAAATGGTGAGTAAGCAGCTCTGTGGACCAACTGTAATTCAGTCAGTGTTCAAGATGTTGCAAATGAAAATAAAACACTCTATTTCTATTGTAAGAAACTGTGTGATAGTCATTGCTAAAGGATGTATCTGTTTAGTCTTGGGTTATTGAGGGTATTTTTGAAAGTACTAACAAAGTTCTGTTTATACTTTCAGACCTGCTTGAGAGCTGCACTGCCAAGCTTGAAAGGCCAAAAGGGCAAAGCAATGTACCAGCAATGTAATGAGGTAGGTAGTTTTTATCAATGACACCAACTTTTGTTGCTAAACTACAAAAAACAAAGTCCTAGTACAAATTTAAAGGGAAACAAGAATGTAAGTTATATAGTATCAAAATATTCTTCTCCAAAGAAAGGTTAACATTAAGGTGGGCTAGGGTAACATGGTGGTGGGTCTTTAGGTCTTTAATTGGCATTGGTTTGTCAGTGGCAGGAAAACACAAAGCATTATACAAACCTGAGGTTATGTCCCATTTAAAAATTTTCCCCAGATCCATCACAAAACTTGGTCCATGTTTATGGGCTTGATTCATGAGCTTCCTCTACAAGTCATCGGTGGAGTTTGGCTAGGGCTATTGGTAAGGCTGGTTGGTGTAGATCTTTTTTGGGACTGCAGACCAACATCACATGTGAACCACACCCATCAGAATTGGGCTCTTCACTTTATAACCATCATAACCATTATTGGCTAGTTTATGACACCTGTTACATCTATGGCTTTGAAGAATAATAACATAATATCATACCAGCAATGTATATGCCAACAAAGTATATAATATCATAGTAATATCCCCAATCTCACAACCCTTTACAGCATTGTTCTGTTGAAAGAAAATGATCATAGTAAAGGATACCTTCTGTTTAATAGCTCAAGGATCTTGAAACTAAAATAAATATGTAATAGGTAAACATGTAAATTAAAATGATTAAAATACACAAATACAAACTAGCATTTGTTAAAACAAGTTGAGTATAAATAAGTATACATATAAAAAAAAGGTTGACACAATGTTAGCGTCTTAACAATTTATTAACTATTAGTTGTAAAGTGTTACTTAAGAAATGAGTTAAATGTTAATTACTTGTGATGTTTCAGTTAAAAAACATATTTGAATGGTCTAACTATATAAGCGACATGATAATCAAGTAATATGAACAAATACCAATTATCTGAATTCACAAACACTACTCAAAATGCTAGTAAACAATTGTATTTCAAAATTTGGGGAACCTTTTATACTGTATTTTTTTTTTTGTATTCTGCAGAAGATAGTGTTCATGTTCAACCGTTTATAACCTGAAAAATATTAGTTATAAGTACTTACTAAGAATCAGACTGTGCTTATTAGAAAAAAAACAAGTTCTAATTAGTAGTTATTGTCTGGCAAATTCAATAATGTAGATCTTATAAATGTAGCTAACTCTTTATAAGCATTGTATAACAGGTGCATATTGATATTTAGGAATGCATGAGTTCTATTTAGTAGTTATAGTCTTGCAAATTAATTAAGGAAGATATTATAAATGTAGTTAGCACTTTATAAGCATTTTATAACAGTTATGTATTGATAATTAGGAATGAATAAGTTTTACTTAGTAGTTATGGTCTTGCAGATTCATTTGAAAAGATGCTTACAAATGATATGCTTCTATTTATTGTGGTGTTATTAATTGCTTACAAGATGATTATAGACTGCTTGTTAATACTTCAGTAATAGTGAAGAAGCAGACCTTAAAATAAAGTATTACTAAAATTAGTATAAAAGCAAATACATTCTAAATAAAGCTGCTTAGGATTCAAAAATTCAAAAGGTTTGGGCCATAATGATGGAGTGAAAAAAGTGATTGTTATTAAAGTTCTGACAAGTTCAATAAGGGGGCATATGCATATTTGGGGTTTTTCAAGACAAGGTGTTTTTGTGAACATGACTAAATAATAAAGAATAAGCTAAAGGGCTTAAGGGCCTTGAGGGGTTTAAGGGGTGGGCTGTCTGGACAGGCATATAAGTGGGACTTTTTGCTAACAGACATGGGCAGTCAGATAATCCTAAATAGAGGTACCTACAGAGAGGCCAAAAACATTCTTAACTTTCAGTGTAAGTCAATGGAACCAGAATGTTTTCCAAGTGGTTCTGGAGCATTTCTATTGGTCCATTCACAAATGATCTAGAAAAAAGAAAATTGACAAAAATAAAGATACATGTTTTTCTTTGGGCGGCGAGGATATTCTCTTGGTCAAAAGTTACAAACTGAAAAAAAGCATGTGTGTTGAACTCCTGTGCTGTTACACAAATGGAAGTCACGTTGATCAGGCTGTTTGAGTCTAAAAGAAAGTTGTGAATATTACACCAAAGAACATTCCAAGAAAATTTGTTACAAAGTGCCCAGGAAAAGGGAAAAGACTACAAAATGATATTAAAGTGTTTGGTTACTTCATTGAGGGCTATTGGATCAAGTTGTGAGGAAATGGAAACTGAATCATATGAACAAGGCGCAAGGCCATCTTTCGAAACTCTGAAAGACTCTGAAAGAGGGAAGCCTGAAAGAGGCCAACAATCAATTTGAGGGAGCCAGTGAGACTGGAGTGAAGGTGCACCAGTCAATTATGTCAAGAGCTCAGAATTCAACTGGCCTGTATGGGAGGATGGCTAGAAAGAAGCCTGAACCAAAACTGAATGTATCAAAGTTCATCAGGAGTTTAGGCTATTTTTCAAAGTGTGGGATACGGTTTGGTGGTCAAATAAGACGGCAACTAGGCATCTTGATACAACTGAAGGGTACAAACTATCGATACTGTAAGACAACCTGTTTTTAACAAGAGTTTGATAGAGCTGCACAGGCCCAAGCTCAGGAGAGGTCAACCAACAAAAAGGTGGACGTTCTACAATAGCTACGTCAAAGTCCAGATCTCCGTCCAATCAAAAATTGCTGTCACGGTTTGAGAATTGAGCTCCCTGAACTGTGTGTGAAGCTGGTCGAAACTTGCTACAACTCTAAGACTTGGAGCAAAAAGTAGTCTAACCAAGCACTAGTCTAAATGGGTTGGACATGTATACAACCAGGACTGTACCTGTTACTAAAATGAGGGTGGATTTTCTGAAGGTTTGTGTGATGAATGGATGATTTCTCACTCTAAGGTGGCACAAACAATAAAACCATCATCAGATAAGCTCCAAGTGCTGAGTTAGCTTTAACTCTGAATTTGGTTTCCTTTAAGAAATTTTGGCTGGAGTTCTAAAAAAATTGCGGCTTTCTTTATCTGAATGCATATGTTTGTAATTATAAATATACTTTGATCTGAATATGTTGAAAGTAGTGAAGTACAAAAATATTAACAAGTATTTTACAGTATTTAAATAAAAAATGGTAATGTATATTTTTTATAAACCCCCAAAACTGCTTTTAAAGTGGTAACAATAAGAAAAACTTGGGTAGGTGCATCCAAACCATTGACTGATAGTGTACCTGTCCAACACTTTTATCCCATACGGTCTTCTACTCTGTAGCACATGTCCTCATGTTCGGACGAGAATTTAGTGGGCCGTATTATGTAGTATCATATTAAGTGAGCACAGCATTTCCTGGTGAGGGATGGAAGGAAGTAAAACAGACATATGCCTGATTTGAGTTGCAAACATTTTCTTTATTTTGCTAAAGAGAGAGAGAACAAAAAGAAATATACATTATTATTTTTTTTGGTCTTTTTTTTAACAATGCATATCTAGTCTACAGAACCCAACAGGTGCAAAGACAATTAGAGGACATCTCTCTGGACCTGATGGGGAACTTGGTCAGATGAAGGCTGACCGAGTGATGCTGTTAACTCTTCTCACATTTCGGAGGTTTAGCCTGTTGGGACATCTCGACCTCGGCACTGAACTGGATAGGAAATCTTGTAGGCCTTGGACTTATACAGTGATCTAAACTTAGAATTAAATAGCAGTAAAATAAAACCTGTGACATGTTTGTAAAACTTTCTGGACGTCTGCAGATTTGCAGCAGCACTCAGGTTCCACCTCCAGTCAGACGTTAACAGTAGATGACTGATGCAGAGCTGTGATTGGCATGTTGAATGTCTTTTGTTGATAGCGAAAGGGTGAGTGAGCCCCCTTTTCAGCCCCCATTTCTGGTTCAGCTGTTCAGTAGCAGAGGTCAGTGGTTTGAGATCATCGCATGCAGATTTCCAGCACATCGAGAAATGGTCAGGGTGCAAAGCAAACACACCAGGAGCACATTTGAGCGGCACGGGTCAGAACATCCTGCACCCTCAATGATAGATGTCATCATAGCCACTACCATGGAGTCCTGATATAAAATAGAAATATTCCTTTGGGGTGCTGAGCTATGCTAAGTGACCATAATGCATGTAGCATACAGCGCAGGCCGCTAATGACTGCAGTCCACATGTGATCCTGATATGTTTCTGTGTGTCCAGCAAGAGGCAGCATAGATGCGTTACGAGGCCGTAGACACTTCTGTGGTGGAGCCGGAAACCTCTGATGCATCCTCCACCTTCTTTCCGAACAGCTGCATGATACAACTACGGAACTGCAGGCCGAGAGAAAGAGATGAGTCACACAGGCCTTAGGCGACCTTTCGGCTGTTATACTTTCAGAAGTAAAACTTTGTGAATGATGTGCAAGTGTCAAGAGCTTAGGCCGACCGACAGCCTGAGCAGTAATCCTTCAATATGAGTATGAGTTCTACAGTTCTACGGCTGGGGAATATCCTTGTGGGTGTGCTATCCCTGGTGCTGAACACAGATCAGCACCAGGGACAGCACACTGAGCATGATGTTCAATGTGGTTCTTGTTGCAACTTTCTGTATTGATAACGTTTGAACAAGAGATTTTGCAAATCTGATTGCATCAATCGATTTCTGAGGCATTTCTGGTGTTCTTTGATCTGCTACATGACCACCTTCCCATTACATTTCTGAAACAGAAGGTGTCCTGACACTTTTGACTCACACTGTACAACATATACAGTGAAAATGTTTGCGCTTAGAATCATTTTATAATCCGATCTTGGCACCCTCATTGAGGTGCCTAGGCTTTCCCAAATATGCTTCAAATATGTTCTTACCTGGCGGTTCATGAAGACGTAAATGATGGGGTTGTAGATGGTGGCACTCTTGGCAAAGTAAGCGGGCATAGCTGCTGCCAGTGGGTGCCATGCGTAACCAGGGTTCACGGCGGAGAAGGTGGCGAAGGAGGCGTACGGTCCCCAGCACAGGATAAAGGCGATGATCATCACTACCACCATCCTTGACACTTCCTTCTCTGCCTTTTGAGTGGACTCTGAGTCCTTCTGTTGTTGGGCAACCTGTGTTTGACAAGAAGAGTTAGAGGTACCGCAGATTCTTTGATGGCCGCAAGGTCTTCCACCAGCCTAATATTATGGAATATTCTTAATTCTCTAGCCTGCATGCGTGAGATACCTGGTGGATGGCATTCCACACAAAGATGTAGCAGATGATAATGATGGAGAGAGGAAGAATGCAGCAGGTGAGCAACAGCGTGATCATGTAGGAGGCCACGCCGGGATCTTCACTGCCACTGAAAACATCAGGGCCGCAGGATGTCTTCAGACCATGAGGCCAGTACCTGAAAAAAGAAAAAGAGATGGGAGCACTGAGTACACTTGCATTGAATCCTGTGACCTAACCTTGGTTTTGAATGTGTGCAACTTCACTGTCCAGCAAGGTACTTGGTGAAAGACAAGGACTGTAAAGAACGTTGGAAATGAAGTTTCTCCAGTCAGCAAGTATGGTTGGTTTTACTCACTCTCTAATTTTGCGACTGCTTTCCCCAAATCAATTGCCATTGTTTTGTTGAGCTTGTGTGTATCTACCTGCTCCAGCCAAAGATCGGAGGGGTGCACCAGATGATGGCCCAAGTCCAGGAGAAGATAATGCCTCCTGCTGCCCACTTCCCGTCAAATTTGACATTTCCGAATGGCTTGCATACCACCACCCAGCGCTCCCATGAGATTATAGTCAAAGACCACAAAGCTGTGATACCTGTACAAGAGAGGGACAGAAATTTACAGGTAAATAAATTGAGGTATATAAAGTAGAAACACGACGACACTTCTGGAAGGTTTTGCTTGGATCCTGCAGCATTGCTAACAAGATGCTTGCTTATGAAGAGTTTCACAGCGTTCCTTACATCACTGTGATTGTGGCTTCCCTCAGCAGCTCTCGGAAAACCTCAGGGTCTAGGTTCCCTCTGAACTTGTATTGGACATATTGATGCAATGGCACTCTTATGTAAGTGGAGTGAAAACAAAACTAACTAACTTTTAGGTTTGAATCCCAAGTGGAACCAATCAATTATATGCAGAAATCAACCTATAGTTGCCGGTCACTGTAGTTCACGAGAGATGTCTAAATCTCAGAGAGAAGGTGTCCAAATCCCATCACAGATTAGTGGATTAGCTCAGATTATGGGATTAATGTGAATGTGTTTTCTGACCATAGCACCTTACAGCAAATCAGGCTTAGTGCTTGATAGTCAGAAGGTCTAGAGCTGAATATATTGATAAAACTGGTGAATCAATAAACAATTTTTCGATCCAACCCACTCACCACATACGGACACAGTCCATCCTTCAAAGATGCACATGGGGTGTCCAAGGATGAAGTAGCCGAAGACCTGGTTGACGACGCTGATCGAGCTGGCAAGAACCGTCTCTCCAAGATCTGCTATAGCCAGGTTTACCAGAATCCAGTTCAGAGGGTGCCGCAGCTTCTTAAACTTGGCTGTCGCTATGATTACCAGACTGTTAGTGAAGACGGACGCAAAGACGACGAAGATCATCCATATGGAAGCTACGTTGTAGACCCAGCGAGGAGCAATGTGATAGTTTGGGCCCTCAAATGGATCTGCGAAAACAGACACAAATCTTAAGGTATGTAGGAATTTAATTAGAGGTTCTTCTGTGTCTACAGCTGCGTTCGCTTTCCTTGATAACTGGCTATGTCATTAAAGACCACTGTGTTGATTACTCACCTCTTGTGTTGTTTGCATTTGTGTAAACAAATGCAGCCTCTCTTGTGGTGTCCTCATTGTAGCGACGGGCAGCAAATACGGGCTCGTTTGCATGTGCAGCCATGCCGGCGCCAAGAGAAGAATTCTCCAGAAGCCCGAGAACGAGGACAGGCAATCTGGAATTGGAAGAGCGTTTTGATTTCTTCTGATCTTCTGAAGAACGTTGTGTTCACGTGCCTAGAATTTTCCAGCAGTTCCCGCAGTCTTTCCCTCTGTAGGGTACCCTTCAGTTGATGCTTGTTCTCCTCAGTTTCTGTGACATGTCTTTAATCTGTCCCTGTGTCTTGCTTTTATACTCACCCCACCCCACATAATGCGCAAAAGCCTGGCACCTCTGAGAGTGACACGCCTGGTCAACCACACAGGATATGGGCTACTTTCCGGGATTCCTGGATTATCCGCTTAAAGCTCCAGTTGAAAAAATGATATGCTAGAAGCAATTAAGGAAGCCAGCCAGAAGTGTCCTGGCTTGGTTCAACGTGCCTAAAGCATTTTATTCAACCAAGCTTCATGTATGTGTACTTGGCAACCAGGTTAATTACTTGAATGTGGGTTGCCATAACCCAGCACTGTATTATGCCAAATGTCAAGAGAATAATCATGGAAGCTGAGAAATACTAATGTCTTGGTGAACTGTGTACTGCAACTTGTTCCAGAACCAACCGTAATCATTATATGATTCTGTGCCAATGGACGTTCAAAATGTGTTTCAAAGATAATGTCAAAACCATGATGTTTTGAAAGTCAGTCAATGCCTATATATAAAATAAACCAATAATATATCAAATTCCTTGATGACCCATTAAGAATAATGATGGATGACCAACATTCTTTTTTAAAAATTCTGTTCAGAAACCTGTAATATATTTAGTCTGCTTACAAACACCTATAGGACTAATTATACTACTCATAACAATACTACTATACCAATACTCATAACAATACTACTAGCTACATCACAGAAGTAGTTCTGGTTTGTTGTAATTGGGTCTATGTGCCAACCCCAGACTATTTCAGTCAGCATTAAAATTTCTAAATCTTAGGATTCCTTCTTTTCTTGTTGTTATCATGTTCTTTTGCTAATGTGTTTGTCAATTTCAGGGAAAAGCCTCTATGGAATAACCATCAGGTGACATGACTAACAGCAGTGGCAAACTCAACTGGAGACCAAATCCAGTGAGGTCAAGTCAAATGTTCTCACTCCCGAGCTTTGGGCTTTTTGATTAAGCCCTGTTTGAAGTAATTAGCTGCTTAAGCTAGCAGCTAACGCCTCTGACTTGGGCAAATGTGCCAGTGGCTTAGATCTCAGATTTGTCACAAGTATTTTATTCTGCTAACGTTAGCCTAACAGGCAATGAAGGTAAGTGTTGTGATTAAGGAAAAGTAGTTGGGAACCCAACCGCTCACCCAAACAACTTCGACCAGAGAGGTCTTACCCAACGCACCACAGCAAGACAGCTACTCCTGATGGCGGTGATGGTTTAAAGGTAGTAGTAATTCTAGGTATCTATAAGAACTGTGCATTCTTTTGTTATATTAATAGCTGCTATTTAATTATAATATATACTGTGTGAATTAAGCCTTAACTGTAGAATTATTTACAATTTAAAGCATTTTGGAAGCAACAAGTAGGTCAAAATTTCGCAAATAAATTGGTAAACGTCTATTTGTAGTCAATTCTTGTCACGGAATTACTATGTATGGTTATTTGATCAACAGGATTTGCTCATCAATCTTTGAATGTCTGTCACATTTGGCAAATAAACTGTGATTGTATATTAAAATGTGTAGAGGTGCATTCTCTGTTAAAGGTGTGTTAACTTGATATTTTGCTTTGCAACTCGATTTTTTATGCTTGCAAAAACAATAAAACATTGGTCATTTAACCGGGATGTCCAAACTTTGCCTATGCTGTACGGGTTTCTCAATTTCTTCAAACTGTTTGACTGTGTTGGAGATTAGCAAAATTTGTTGGTATTGTATGCAGCAAAACTGGTTTTCTATTATCGAAAAATAATGATTCCAAACATTTGAACACTAATCTTGTGTGGAATTTATATAATTACATATGTAGGTCAGTGGGGCAAGGTATCTCATTACCGCTGAATGTGTGCATACATGGTTTCCTTTCTTTGTAGTGCCAAATTGTTTATTGACTTCCAACAGCAGTGGAACTCTGTTTGGTGCTATATAGAAACATTGTCGCTGTCTAAAGATAACCTTGTATCTTCATATCTCCCTGTGAAAATTTCATGGTGAATGGACCAATAGAAATGCTCCAAAATAGCTAGGAAGAAACACTAGTTCCATTGAGTTACATTAAACATATAGTAAGTTTTTGTTCTCTGCTCTAAAGTTGCCATTTTGGAGATACAGAGACGATATACAACAGGTTTTCTGGGCTACATAGGGCCGTATTTGTGAGTAGTGCTAAATTCAAAGTAGTTATTTCCCTCATCAGAGGAATGTGGTGTATCGAGAGGTTTCTGTTTTTTTTCCTCTCTGTGATTTCAGTCAGACTTTCCAATTATGATTAACTGTGACCTGGTCAATAACAAGAGCAGGAGGCCCCAAAGCTAGACAAAACAAAAGCTGTCTGCACAAACAGTCTGAAACAGCAGAGGGACAAAAGCAAAACAAAAAGGCAATTGAATGCAAAGCTTGCAAGTTAAGCTATATTGGACTACAGTAATATGGTAACTTCTCCTTATATAGTCGTCATGTATCTCTAAAATCCTAACCTTACAGAAAAAGGAAAGAACATACTTCACTTTTAATATAAGTCACTGTAACCAGACTTATTTCTAAGTCATTTTAAGCCATTGTTTGTGATTTGTCACAAAATATAAAAAAATATTAAAAAAAAGCAACTGACAATTTTAAACAAGCAATTAGTCCATTTACCACTGAATCACTATTCCTTTCCTTTCATATCTGGGGGCGACGTCTATGTACTTTTCATTCTACTGCTCTATAACTTGTTGACAAAAGCCAAGTGGAGCGGGAGCACAGTGAAAATGCTCTGCTGCTAATCCAGGATTGTCACACCTTTTGCTAATTGGCTGGTAGTCCGGGTTCCACCTGGTTCGGGTTCAATCGGCCTGTAAGTGGCCTTTACAAAAGCTTTTTAAGCTCTGGCACGGTGGAATTCAAGCTCTGTCCCTAAGGTTTATATCAGTTTTGGTGAGACTGACCAAATTTCATTTCCAATGCAATGCAAAGAAACCTAATTTCACAAATTTGTCCTGTTGGTAACCCAACAAAACGTCTTCTGTAGTTCCAGGCTGAAGCCTAGCTGCTTTATATATATATTTGAAACCGACAATGATTGTGATGAATGGACCAATACAACTGTTCCAAAATAGCTTGGAAAAAACTCTGGTTCCGCTGACTTACATTGAAAGTAAAGTATGCTTTTGGTGTCTTCTGTAAATTTGCAATTTTGGAGATACTTGTTTTTCATTGGACAGTGACGATATATATATATATATATATATATATATACAGCAAACTGAAATGGTGATGATGTCACTACATGCTCAACAGCAAAACATACTAAACACACTGTGTAAGAAAATGAATAGATAAGAACTATGTCTTGGTTGATAGGCTCAGCCAATAGCTCAAACTAGACCAAGATTGCTGCTGAAGGAACTAAATACATTCATACAATGTCTGGGGCGTCCAGGAGAAATCTGGAACCTAACTTTGTTCTTCAAACTGGAGCTCAAGATCTGATCTACTTCTCTCAATAACATATTCATGTTACTTTGTATTGTATGTATGATTATTTACATCTGTTCTAATCAGATCTGCTGTTCTTACTGGTGAACACACACATATTGATCAGATAAAAACTTTTAAACAATTAGACAATGAATTTAGGTATACATACATATATATATATATATTTGAACAGCAATTAACCTGGATACTTACAGCACACCTCGAATGCCCTTGAGTTTTACTAGTTATCTAAACCCAAAGCCTCCGCAAGTAGGGCTTATCCGTGATTTGCGCTGGCTGCAGTATCTGGCATGTCACATAAACATGCTCGCCGGCCTGGAGACAGTGACAGTTAAATCCAATCGGAATGGATTAGCTCACGTTGAGGTGTTAATGCCAGTTTAGTTCCTTTGCAAAGTCAACTGAGCAAGCCAACAAACACGCTTAGTGATGCAAGCGGTGGCGGTATGAGCTGAGGACTCTGCCCTAATTGTTATTTTTTTAATGAAAAAACTAAAAAGAACTAGAAAAAGCTACAGCTGAGCTGTGGTAAGTTCTTGTCTTCTTTTCAGTTTTAAATGCATGCTAACCTTCTCACAGTGAAGTCGTCATAAAGCCAGTTTAAATGGGATTACGTTTACAAGGGGGCCTGGGGTCATTTCCTCTTTTACAGGTGTGACGTGGTGTGTTTACGTGGTGATGGTTCGGGCACGTCGGTGTCATCCCTATAAAAATTCCAGGCCAAACCACTTTAACTTCAGTACACTGAATACATAAATACCACTCTGTAAAAAGCATATATACAAACAAAATAAAGAATATATACACTACCGCTCAAAAGTTTGGGATCACAGTGAAATGTTCTTGTTTTAATGGAGTATCTTCTTCCTTAACACAACAATGGACTGACGGGTCTCTAAAGAAAGTTGTTTCTTTCTGGTCATTGTGAGTCGGTCAGCAAGCCATCAACTGCTGATGCTTCAGATACTAAACTAACCTAGAATGTTGTTCTCCCTTTTATACTCTGTTACGTTCCCACAAAAGGCTATGGTCTAGGGGAGATGTGGGGACAATAACATGTGCGGTGCATATAGGTGGAAGTGGCAAAAGGGAGAAAACCAAATGTAAAAGATTTGTTTTTATTGGCAACGCCAAAGATCAACACAGAGAACACAAAAACAGCCATCAACAAGAAACATATGGGGGTGTTGAATTGAGCCAACCTGGGGGAGAAAACAGACAGTACCAAAAAAACAAAAATAATAAAAGAAACTACACTAAGCTGTATTTTTAAACCCCTTACCTAATTAATCATAAACCGAGAGCTAACTGCTACTCTAGGCTAAGCTATCAAAAGTACAGGGGGTGGTACCTGCCTCTAAACTAGTGTGTCTAGACAAACAGTTCCTACGTGTGGCAGTGTAAGTGCGCGCACATACTAACTGTTCATCCACCCAGGAGGAAAACAGTTCAAACAGACATTAACATCCAAGCACCCGTTAAACATGGAACCGTTCACAAGACATCCCACAATCAAGGAGCAGAGCAACACAGACAAACATTTCACTAAGGCAAGGCAAGGCAAGGCAAGGCAAGGCAAGGCAAGGCAAGGCAAACAGACAACGCAGCAACAGCAATTTCAACAATGCCAGGGAGCCGAGTGGCTGTCGCGCAAGCGTTTCCGCGCAGCTTTTAAACTCGAAGCCCCGCCCACTCCAGGTTCGATCAAAGTCTCCGATTGGGTGAGGGAAAATGAAGATTGACACTTCGTCCCACCTATAAGATACAGGATAGGCAAATAGGAGCGGAGGACACGAGAGAAGAGGGGGGAGAGCGCGCGCCGCACGCACACGAGAGCCAACACGAACGAAAGTATGCAGCGCGCACAAAAGGGGGGGCAAAAGAAAGAGAGAGAGAAAACAGGCGCACAAGGTGCCACACGTAACATACTCACTTATTAGTAGAATGTTTTTCAGCTGTGCATCACAATTGAGCAAGAGTGTCCTAACAACCAATTAGTCCAATAACATCCTTAACTTGGATTGGTGGTCGTACCAGGACATTTAGGGAGAGGACTGAGAATTGCTGATAATAGGACTATATGTAAAAGAAGCATCTATAAAAAAATAGGCTTTAATACAAACATTTATATTCTTATACTTCTGATACAATTAAATTAATTGTGAAATTGACAATATTTTTTGTGAACTGCATGGAATTTGCATGAATTGCATGAAAATTGCATGAAATGAAATTCTAAAGTAATCCTAAACTTAGCGGTAGTGTATATATATATTATTATTATATATAAGTTTTCTGTATTTCACTCTTTTTATTTTTAATTATTAAGATTTTATATATATATATATATATATATATATATATATATATATATATATATATATATATATATATATATATATATATATATATATCCTAATCATTAAAAAACACAATAAATACAATTTTCTTATTGTATTTTTTACCAAACAATAGAGATTTATTCATTTTCTGTAACTTCTTATTTCTCATTTTGTATCCTGAATAACTTGTATTTTGGTCTACCTCTTGTCCTGTATCAGTTCTACTGCTATACTCCTGCTGTAACAATGCAAATTTTACCTATATAGGATAATAAAAGTATATCTTACATCTTGCCTTATCTTATCTTAGATTATATTTTATTATATGTTTTATAAATAAATATATATCTTTTGTTTATTCTAATCATTATATATATATATATATATATATATATATATATATATATATATATATATATATATATATATATATATATATATGAATGTAAATACTTTTTTAGAGTAATGAGATTTTATAATGTTCCACACATATTGAACCAAATCAGGATAACAATTGCTTTACCTGCTTGTCCAGACAGAAGCCGGCAATTCATGTTTATTGCTTTTAGCTTACAGCACTTCGTCACTGACCCTTGAACATTCTCACAGCGTTACAGGTATACTCATACGGTGACTGAATGTTAGCCATGTTGTTAGCTAGCTAGCTTATACGTGCTGGTACTGTGCTAACGTTAGCTGATTCATAACTGCCCCTTAGCGCTAACAGACGCAGTAAGAGTGTTAGCTTCTCTCGCTAAACAAGAAAGCAGCACAGTCAACCTGCCTGATGATATTTTATCACTGGAAACAGAGTTTAGCGTATTTAGCCCAGAGTCTTGAATCTCTCTTTCGAAGTAGAGCCAAAATTTTGAGTGTTCGACATGTTTAACTAGCTCTGTTTAAGTGTGCGTCACATGTCCTGGCGCGCGTCACATTTTTTAATTTTTTATTTTTTTGCGTTATACACAAAAAAGTACCAAAAATAGCCACTGGGTTTTTTTTTGACTTTTTGGTACTCGGTAGTACTGAGATGTTTCAGGCGGTACCTTTTTGCTATTGAATTGCGATAGCCCTACTTTCAACAGGCATCCTCTTCAATAGCTTCTTGCATGTGTTTATCCATCTCCAGATGTCGCTGACTGCGTTTTTGGGTGAAGTGGTCTGGAGGAGTGAGTTTTGTGAAGTTGAGACAAAGTGGGAGATAGAGAGAAGTGAACTGGTGGATCTACAAATGTTATTGCAGCACAACACAGACTATATCAATATAAACAATATTGTCTCATCTTATATCTCATATAAAAATATATTGATGTTTCTTAAAAACTCGATATATCGCCCAGCCCTAGAGTTAAGGGTTAGGGTTAGGGTTAAGGTTAGGGTTAGAGTTAGAGTTTAGTTTATGGTTTGGTTTAGGCTTGAGGTTAAGGTTAGGCTTAGGATTTACGTTAAGGTTAAAGCTTAGGTTTATGTTTAGGTTAGGATTAAGTTAAGATTAAGGTAAAGGTGTAGGTCGGGGTTATGGTTCGGGTTAGGGTTAAGGTAAATGTTATGATTAGGATTAAAGTAAAGGTTAGGTAGAGGTTAGGGTTAGGTTCATGTTCATGTTAAGGTTAAGGTTAGGGTTGGGGTAGTAGTAGTTCTGCTTTTGGTTTAGGTCTCCAGGACTCCTACGAGTCGAGGTAATGTCCCCACAATTCACAGAAACAAGCGTGTGTGTGTGTGTGTATGAATTAATTTGCAGAGCCAGTTATAATGGCTGAGAAGGGTGTGGCAGCAGAAAAAGAGAGAGAGAGAGAGAGAGAGAGAGAGAGAGAGAGAGAGAGAGATGACAGTCAGCAGGAGGGAAGTGCAGTAATAGAAGAAAGAATGGAGCCGAGGGAAAGCTCTGAAATGGACAGACAAATGACACGAGAAAAGGAGGAATGAGGAGAGAGGGAGAAATGAAAAGAAAGAGGCTGTGACTATGATGTCATTGTTTGTGCTGGGCTGTGCTGTCTCCTCCCACTCCGCATGACATCATAGCACACACACACACAGGCTGGAGCAGGCAGATCCACCACGCCCACACACACACACTGAGCGTCCTCAACCGATCTGCGCAGCATCAGCATCAGGACGGTCTCATCTGGCCATCAGGTAAGGCTTCTTTATCTCACACCCCAGCAGAACCAGCAGCCAGACAGGAGCAGATCCAGACACACAGCATCCCTCTGGGCTTCATACTAAACCACACAGTCCTTAAAGGGGAATCGTTCTAGCTCCGTTGTAGAGAAACTTCAGCATCAGGATTGTTTACAGTGCTGGTGATGAGAAACAGGCGTCCACCTCTAAGAGCATCCTCTCAGAAAATGATTACAAGATTATGCTGATCGCTGAGATCTCGCTGCTCGTGGGTTATATCCTAATACGTACTACCATCTAATAGTGTGTTAGGTCTATATCTGACCACTGCTTCTGGTCACCACCGCCAGAAAGAAGGCATTAGTGAGGTCTGGTCCTGGATCACTCCAGCTCATCCCATAGGTGGTTCTCCACCATCCCTGGGAACGTGGTTCCACTGCTGCCCAGCCCTTAAGGGCTTTATAGCCCTTTGGCACTGGACATGGTCATCTCAGGCTCATGTGGAGCATTTTATTCCATTAGAACTCATTTTCTACGGAGATTATACGAGCTGGGTGGGTGCAGCAGAGCGCCTGTGTCAGCAGCGAGCGTACAATCACGTAGCTGAATTCACTAATTAGGTGTCTGGATACTTTTGGACACATACAGTCCTCAGTGAACCCCTCTAGATGGCTCTGTTTACGTCTCGACAGATGCATGTTTGCAGGTGTATTTCTATTAAACGTATATATAAATATTTAATGCCACTGTATTGCTTTTATTCTACAGTAGCATTTATGGTGTTACTATACTTTCACTTTCTGTTATATATATATATATATATATATATATATATATATATATATATATATATATATATATATATATCAATCAATTCAGTCAATTCACATTTTTCTACATCATCTGAACACTGCTGATCTTTATATTATGTTAAAGCTTAATAATGAATGGACCAATAGAAATGCTCGAAAATCAATATCATAATAAAACCTTACATTAAACTACATTGAAAATAAATTATGTTTTAAATTACTGTTTCGAGATACTTGTTTTCCTTTGGACTGTGATGATGTATTACTGTAGGAACTGTCTCACTATAATGATAAGCGCTATAATAGTAATAATAATAATATTAAGAAGAATGGTATAACACAACCAGGGATGGGTTTACTCTTTCTAGGGCTCTGGGCGAAAGATGGGAACGTCGCCGCCTGGAACTCATTGTTAAATTAGCTGAAGCTCCTGAGTGGTGGGTCCATCTATACTGTAATAAGTGTTAATTAGTAGCTTGTAATGGATACATTTTTGGGTAATAAGCCCAATGCCAGGTCGCCAGTCCATCGCATGGCCAACAACATGGACAATTTAGAGTGACCGATCAACCTAACATGCACCTAACATCCTCTGGAGAACCTGAAGGAAACCCACTCAAGAATGGGGACAGCCATTGTGCTAACCACTACACCACTGTGCTGCCATATAGTTACATATACATATATGGTATATCTGTGTTGGCCCTAAGTGACCTGTCCAATGAGTGCTGGAATAGGCTGGGATAGACTATCCCCTAAACATGATCTTGGAGGATATATGGTTTAGAGGAATATACTTTAATACATTATTTAACGTAAGCACATTTAACCTCCCCGGCCTGCTTCAAAGACACAACCACGTCACCTTTCATCACTGATAGGATGAACTTACCACATACTTGACACTCTGCAGACACAACTGTAGTGAAATGAAGCGAGCGTGAGTGCATACACAGTAGGTTCATTCATGAAACAGAACAGAAAGCTTTTCTTGTCAGAACGAGGGACCTGCTGACTCTGGTGGGGATGTGTGCAGTCTTCAATGATGCCGTAAACGCTTATTTCTTTAATCTCTTGTTTTTGAACATCAAATGTTGATGCTGAAGCTACCAGTTGTAGATTTACTTGGACTTTTATTTCATTGCAGGCGGTGGGGGCAACTTAGGTCAAGCAATGAGGAAATCCAGGTGACTGTAATCATGATTTGGTACAAAAGCTGTGTCCACATGAGTCGTTGAGGAGCAAAGATGGACAAATAATCTCTAGTTGGCCAAGAAATGGGTTCGAACAAATTCCAAAGGTTAAAAAACTATGTTCCTCAAGAAAAGACTAGAAGGGTATTTAGGTATTTCTCCCACCATGGTGCCTAATACCATTTCAGTAGAGTTCAGTAGATCACTGTAATGGTCAGAGTTGATCACTGTAATGGTCAGAGTTGATCACTGTTATGGTCAGAGTTGATGACTGTAATGGTTAGAGTTGATCACTGTAACGGTCAGAGTTGATCGCTGTAATGGTCAGAGTTGATCGCTGTAATGGTCAGAGTTGATCGTTGTAATGGTCAGAGTTGATTACTGTAATGGTCAGAATTGACCGCTGTTATGGTCAGAGTTGATCGCTGTAATGGTCAGAGTTGATCGCTGTAATGGTCAGAGTTGATCGTTGTAATGGTCAGAGTTGATTACTGTAATGGTCAGAGTTGATCGCTGTAATGGTCAGAATTGATCACTGTTATGGTCAGAGTTGATCGCTGTAATGGTCAGAGTTGATCGCTGTAATAGTCAGAGTTGATCGCTGTTATGGTCAGAGTTGATCGCTGTAATGGTCAGAGTTGATCACTGTAATAGAGTTGATCACTGTAATGGTCAGAGTTGATCACTGTAATGGTCAGAGTTGATCACTGTAATGGTCAGAGTTGATCGCTGTAATAGTCAGAGTTGATCGCTGTTATGGTCAGAGTTGATCGCTGTAATGGTTAGAGTTGATCACTGTAATAGAGTTGATCGCTGTAATGGTCAGAGTTGATCACTGTAATGGTTAAAGTTGATCACTGTAATAGAGTTGATCGCTGTAATGGTCAGAGTTGATCACTGTAATAATTAGAGTTGATCACTGTAATAGACTTGACCACTGTAAAGGTCAGAGTTGATCACTGTAATGGTCAGAGTTGATCACTGTAATGGTCAGGGTTGATCGCTGTTATGGTCAGAGTTGATCGCTGTAATGGTCAGAGTTGATCGCTGTAATGGTCAGAGTTGATTGCTGTAATGGTAGGAGTTGATCACTGTAATAGAGTTGATCATTTCGAACAGGACGCTGGCAGAACGCTAGTACGTCCGAGCTTGTGTGGTTACTAAAACTCTAAATCTAGTACCTTCTGACTAGTAGGCGACTTTAGACGCAGCTTGAGTCTTTATGTAAGGTGGGCGTGAGCTGAAACAGTCCCATCCTATGTCAATGCTGGTGCATCTGGAGGGTACAGTGATGTAACTGAGGGTGTAGCTCAGTTGACACGAATGGACAGGAGAGCTGGCTGGTGATGGGTGGGGAGGAGGCCCTGATGGTCAGTCCTCCAACAGCGTTCAACAGATGGACAGTCATTATCTCAATAACCAGTTCCCTGCAGTAAAGTGTTAACACCTAATGTTCCACAGCTTTCCCAGAACCTTCTACAGCTTCTTTCTTAGTTCTAGACATGTTTGCATGTTCCCACCAAGTCATATGTCAGAATTTGCATTAAAATAAATAAATAGAGTGGGGTGGTCTCCCATACACACACACACGTAAGGCCACTCGGCTGTAACACATCAGGCTTGCTTACACTGATGTGCCCAAATTACATTTAGTGCTTTTAGTGCGAGGACGCTGCTTTGAGAGGGAGTGTTCATCAGCGCGGTGTGGCAGTCAATCTCACTAATGGGGTAAATGAGCAAAGGCTCATGGGAGAGCGATGAGAAGTGCTGAGTCACTAGCCGCGTCGAGGCTGCGGCTGAGGTAGGACTGTCCTGGGAAGAGCCCTCTTCGGTAACATAGGTTCTCAGCACTGCAGGGACACATGGTGGTGGGACACTCACTGTCCACTCTATCAGACACCCCACCTTGGTCCACCTTGTAGATGTAAAGTCAGAGACAGTAGCTCATCTGCTGCTGCACAGTTTCTAGTGTTCCTCTAGTCCTTCATCAGTCCTAGTCCTTCATCCTCTGGTCCTTGGTTGGTGGACGATTCTCTGTCCAGCAGTGACACTGAGGTGTCTGATCCACTCACACCAGCACAACACACACTAACACACCACCACCACGTCAGTGTCACTGCAGTACTGAAAATGATCCACCTCCCTATTAGTATCTTCTCTGTGGTGGTCCTGTGAGGGTCCTGATGATTAAAGAACAGAGTAATAAAGTATACAGAGAATCAGATGAACTACAGTCTGTAAGTGGAGCTCCTATATGGTCAGTGGAGCTGATACAGTGGACAATGAGATTAGATGCAAGGAGGTGGTTATAATGTTATGGTTGGTTGTTCCAACTGGCCACTTAACCAGAAACCCCTCTCTTATAGCTCCACCTGGTTACAGTAGCTCACCTGTTGATGCTCCAGCCCTTCACGAATGGTCAGTTTGTGACAGAAACTAACCGATGGTGGAGACAACTGGTCAGAAACTGACCAACGAAACACCTACATAGTAGACGTGGAGGTCATCGAGTGGAAAGTGTTCTTTCCCAGTTCTTTAGAGACCAGCATGTGATATTCCTTTCTTTGCTTCTTGCTGCAACGTGTCTTGAAATTCCCAGCTCTACTCAACGTTCCAGCATTCTCCAGCAGCATGGCGGAAGGCTCTGGCTCAGCATCCACAGCAGAGGTCGAGACGGCGTTCCGAAAGTTCGCCATTCATGGGGACACCAAAGCCACGGGGAAGGAGATGAACGGCAAGAACTTCGTCAAGCTGTGCAAAGACTGTAAGGTGATAGATGGGAAGAACGTCACCAGCACAGACGTGGACATCGTCTTCAGCAAAGTCAAGTACGTGGCTCGGGCAGATATCGGGGTCTAGATAGATAGATAGATAGATAGATAGATAGATAGATAGATAGATAGATAGACTGCACAGGATGGGCAGTTGTTCAGTATCAGACCACACAGGATGGGCAGTTGTTCAGTATCAGACCTCACAGGATGGGCAGTTGTTCAGTATCAGACCTCACAGGATGAGCAGTTGTTCAGTATCAGACCTCACAGGATGAGCAGTTGTTCAGTATCAGACCACACAGGATGGGCAGTTGTTCGGTATCAGACCACACAGGACGGGCAGTTGTTCAGTATTAGAACACACAGGATAGGCAGTTGTTCAGTATCAGACCTCACAGGATGGGCAGTTGTTCAGTATCAGACCACACAGGATGGACAGTTGATCAGTATCAGACCGCACATGATGGGTAATTGTTCAGTGTCAGACCACACAGGATGGACAGTTGTTCAGTATCAGACCACACATGATGGGTAATTGTTCAGTGTCAGACCACACAGGATGGACAGTTGTTCAGTATCAGACCAAACAGGATGGGCAGTTGTTCAGTATCAGACCTCACAGGATGGACAGTTGTTCAGTATCAGACCACACAGGATGGGCAGTTGTTCAGTATCAGACCGCACAGGATAGGCAGTTGTTCGGTATCAGACCACACAGGATGGGCAGTTGTTCGGTATCAGACCACACATGATGGGTAATTGTTCAGTGTCAAACCACACAGGATGGACAGTTGTTCAGTATCAGACCAAACAGGACGGGCAGTTGTTCAGTATCAGACCTCACAGGATGGACAGTTGTTCAGTATCAGACCTCACAGGATGGACAGTTGTTCAGTATCAGACCACACAGGATGGGCAATTGTTCAGTATCAGACCACACAGGATGGACAGTTGTTCAGTATCAGACCTCACAGGATGGACAGTTGTTCAGTATCAGACCACACAGGATGGGCAGTTGTTCAGTATCAGACCGCACAGGATAGGCAGTTGTTCAGTATCAGACTTCACAGGATGGACAGTTGTTCAGTATCAGACTTCACAGGATGGGCAGTTGTTCAGTATCAGACCACAAAGGATGGGCAGTTGTTCAGTATCAGACCTCACAGGATGGACAGTTGTTCAGTATCAGACCACACAGGATGGGCAGTTGTTCAGTATCAGACCGCACAGGATAGGCAGTTG
>CM038726.1:5981876-5999376 GCA_021613375.1 Megaleporinus macrocephalus
TTACTGGAAACACCAACATTGTATTTCCACTTATTGGCCACTATATTAGAAACACTCACCTTGTACTTACACTCACTGGCCACTTTATTAGAAATACCTACCTTGTACTTCCACTAAGTGGACAATTTACTGGAAACACCAACATTGTACTTCCACTTATTGGCCACTATATTAGAAACACTCACCTTGTACTTACACTCATTGGCCACTTTATTAGAAACACCCACCTTGTACTTCCCCTAACTGGCCACTATATTAGAAACACACATCTTGTACTTTCAGTAACTGGTCACTTTATTGGAAACATTGACCTTGTACTTCCACTAAGTGGCCAATTTATTAGAAACGCCCACTTTTTTGTACTTCCCCTAACTGGCCACTATATTAGAAATACCTACCTTGTACTTCCACTAACTGGCCACTATATTAGAAACACCAACCTTGAACTTTCATCTAATGACCACTTTATTGGAAACACTGACCTTGTATATCAATTTATTGGCCACTTTATTAGAAACATCCACCTTGTTTTTCCCCTAACTGGCCACTGTATTAGAAACACCCACCTTGTACTTCCCCTAACTGGCCACTATACCAGAAACACACTTCTTGTACTTTCAGTAACTGGTCACTTTATTGGAAACACCCACCTTGTACTTCCACTGACTGTCCACTTTGTTAGAAGCACTGTCGTTGTACTTCCAGTAACTGGCCACTTTATTAGAAACATTGACCTTGTACTTCCACTAAGTGGCCAATTTATTAGAAACGCCCACTTTTTTGTACTTCCCCTAACTGGCCACTATATTAGAAATACCTACCTTGTACTTCCACTAACTGGCCACTATATTAGAAACACCAACCTTGAACTTTCATCTAATGACCACTTTATTGGAAACACTGACCTTGTATATCAATTTATTGGCCACTTTATTAGAAACATCCACCTTGTTTTTCCCCTAACTGGCCACTGTATTAGAAACACCCACCTTGTACTTCCCCTAACTGGCCACTATACCAGAAACACACTTCTTGTACTTTCAGTAACTGGTCACTTTATTGGAAACACCTACCTTGTACTTCCACTGACTGTCCACTTTGTTAGAAGCACTGTCGTTGTACTTCCAGTAACTGGCCACTTTATTAGAAACATTGACCTTGTACTTCCACTAAGTGGCCAATTTATTAGAAACACCCACTTTTTTGTACTTCCCCTAACTGGCCACTATATTAGAAACACACACCTTGTACTTACACTCACTGGCCACTTTATTAGAAATACCTACCTTGTATTTCCACTAAGTGGACAATTTACTGGAAACACCAACATTGTACTTCCACTTATTGGCCACTATATTAGAAACACTCACCTTGTACTTACACTCACTGGCCACTTTATTAGAAATACCTACCTTGTACTTCCACTAAGTGGACAATTTACTGGAAACACCAACATTGTACTTCCACTTATTGGCCACTTTATTAGAAATACCTACCTTGTACTTCCACTAACTGGCCACTATATTAGAAACACCAACCTTGAACTTTCATCTAATGACCACTTTATTGGAAACACTGACCTTGTATTTCAACTAATTGGCCACTTTAATAGAAACACCCACCTTGTACTTTCACTAACTGGCCACTATATTAGAAACACCCACCTTGTACTTCCAGTAACTGGCCATAATATTAGAAACACCAACCTTGAACTTTCATCTAATGACCACTTTATTGGAAACCCTGACCTTGTATATCAATTTATTGGCCACTTTATTATAAACATCCACCTTGTTTTTCCCCTAACTGGCCACTGTATTAGAAACACCCACATTGTACCTCCCCTAGCTGGCCACTATATTAGAAACACCTACCTTGTACTTTACCTAATTGGCCACTTTATTGGAAACACCTACATTGTACTTTTACTAACTGGTCACTTTATTGGAAACACCTACCTTGTACTTCCACTAAGTGGCCAATTAATTGGAAACACCCACCTTGTACTTACATTAACTGGCCACTTTATTAGAAACACCTACCTTTAACATCCACAAACTGGCCACTTCATTAGGAACACTGACTTTGTACTTCCCCTAACTGGCCACTTCATTAGGAACACTGACTTTGTACTTCCCCTAACTGGCCACTATATTAGAAACACCCACCTTGTACTTCCATTCACTGGCCACTTTATTAGAAACACCCACCCTGTTTTTCCACTCAGATTGGGGCTACTCGAGTTACCATCAAGCTGTAATGCTAAGATATATGCTAGACTATGTACAACATGTATTAGGGGTGTCTCCTGGTCCTGACTGGCCAGATGTTGGTGCTCCACTTCTTCACAACTTCGTAAGATCGACAGCTCCTTGAATGCGTGGAGGGTTTGCAATAAAAAGGGTTTTGGCTTGAAAATTGCTGAGCCCACCTTTACGTCACAGTACGTCCCCCCCAGGTGAAACCACCCCAGCTCGAATGGTACTTTGGCATCTGTTGTGTCTTCGTGAAGAACTGCACTGAACCTCAAACCACACTAACCTCAACATCCAGGGTCATTTCTAGAACCCCTTTCTACTGACTGTCTTTGGTGTCTCGATTAGTTGAACCTGTGCGATAGCCTGAGCAAGCTTTGCCTAACCCCCCAGCCTCGTGTTCAGGAGCGCTTTCTCTCTACTTGTGCCTTATATAGTACATGTAATCACGGTGGTCCTGCAAGAGCTTCACCTGTAGCTTTCAGCCCCCCTGCCTGTCCGCCCTTCAGCTATATTTACTGTATCTACAGCTGCACAGACTCAATACATGTATATGAATATACTTATAAGTACTGATCACATAGTCACAGTGGTGATAACTCTGAACAGTGGAATTTGCATGGACTGCTATTTTCTGTGTAAACTGATAACATTCAGATAAAGAAAGACTCTCTCTCTCTCTCTCTCTCTCTATCTCTCTCTCTCTCTCTGTCACTATGGAAACGTAGCTCTTCCAAGCTGGTTAAACTGTATTATATCCACTTAGTGCCTTTGTATTTGTGTCCCACTGTAAGTACCCAGAATACTCTCAAATAAACTCGACACTCAGTGGCTCTTTCCTTGTGTTTCTACTCCACTGGCCACTTTATTGGAAACACATACCATACACATTTACACACTGGACACTTTATTAGAAACACCTACCTTGTGCTTCCACTTATTGGACACTTTATTAGAAACCAATTCTACTTTCACTCACTAACCACTTTAATGGAAACACCTATTTGTACTTCCACTCACTGGCCACTTTATTAGAAACGCCTACCTTCTACCTCCCCTCACTGGCCATTGTATTAGATACACCTACCTTGTGTCTCCACTAACTGGCTGCTTTATTGGAAACACCTACCATGTACTATTGCACACTGGACACTTTATTAGAAACCCCTAACTAATGCTTCTACTCACTGCCCATGTTATTAGAAACACCAACCTTGTACTTCCGCTTATTGGCCACTTTATTAGAAACACCTACCTTGTACTTCCATCTATTGGCCACTTTAATGGAAACATCTACCTTGTGCCTCCACTAACTGGCCATCAAAAACACATTCTTCTTTCACTTACTGGCCACTTTAATGGAAACACCTACTTTGCACTTCCACTCACTGGTCACTTTATTAAAAAACACCCACCTTGTGTCTCCACTAACTGGCCGCTTTATTCTAAACACGTACTATGTACATTTGTACACTGGACACTTTATTGGAAACACCTACCATGTACATTTGCACACTGGACACTTTATCAGAAACACCCACCTTGTACTTTCAATAACTGACCACTTTATAAGAAACACTCACCTTGTACTTTCACTTAATGGCCACTTTATAAGAAACACCTACATTCTACCCTCACTCCCTGGCCACTTTAATGGAAACACCTACCTTGTACTTCCACTTATTGACCACTTTATTAGAAACACCTACATTTTACCCTCACTCCCTGGCCTCTCTAATGGAAACACCTACCTTGTGCCTCCACTAACTGGCCACTTCATCAGAAACATATTCTTCTTTCACTCACTGGCCACTTTAATGGAAACACCTACCTTGTACTTCCACTTATTGACCACTTTATTAGAAACACCTACATTTTACCCTCACTCCCTGGCCTCTTTAATGGAAACACCTACCTTGTGCCTCCACTAACTGGCCACTTCATCAGAAACACATTCTTCTTTCACTCTCTGGCCACTTTAATGTAAACAGCTACTTTGTACTTCCACTCACTGGTCACTTTATTAGAAACAACTACCTTGTGTCTCCACCAACTGGCCGCTTTATTGGAAACACCTACCATGTACATTTGCACACTGGACACTTTATTAGAAACACCCACCTTGTACTTCCAATAACTGACCACTTTATAAGAAACACTTACCTTGTACTTTCACTTAATGGCCACTTTATAAGAAACACCTACATTCTACCCTCACTCCCTGGCTACTTTAATGGAAACACCTACCTTGTACTTCCACTTATTGACCACTTTATTAGAAACACCTACATTCTACCCTCACTCCCTGGCCTCTTTAATGGAAACACCTACCTTGTGTCTCCACTAACTGGCCATTTTATTAGAAACACTTACATTTTACTTTCACCAACTGGCCACTTTATTAGAAACACCTACCTTATACTTCCACCCACTTACTAGCCATATTATTAGAAACACCTACCTTGTACTCCCACTTACTAGCCACTTAGTAGAAACACTTACATTCTACTTTCACTCTCTGGCCACATTAATGAAAACACCTACCTTGTATTCCCACCCACTGGCCACTTATTAGAAACACCTACTATGTACGTGCAAACAATGGCCACTTGGCCACCTACATTCTACTTTCACTCACTGGCCACTTTATTGGAAACACCTGCCTTGTGTGAACCCAGCAAACCCAACTGTCAGAGCTACATGGTTGATGTTCATCTTTAAACCAGCCTGAAGATCCTATTCAGACCAGATTCTTCATCTAACGTTCCTCCTTAAATACAGCAGCTCGTACAGGAACCAGAGTGTAACTGCAGCAGTATTTAAGGTGGAACGTTAGATGAAGAATCTGGTCTGAATAGAATCTTCAGGCTGGTTTAAAGATGAACATCAACCGTGTAGCTCTGATAGTTGGATTGTTTGTTGGGATGGAATGAAAAGTGTGGACGTTCACAGCCTGGAACACCGGATTTCTCCACCACCAGCTTGGTTGGTTGGTGTTGGGGTCGTATGTAGATGTTGGGGGTGTAAATATGAACACTTTGTTGTGAGCTTTGCGTACGACTGCAGGTTTGTCGTCGTCAGCAGATCCAGACAGCCTTCGCCGGCACATTCTTTGCTTCAGTGTTGCAATTCGTTTGAGTTCAGGTTCGAGTCTTCGCTCAGTATCTCGACACTTTGAACCGCATTGATTATGGACGTGATCAAATGTTCTGTCGTCACTCCCACTGACGAACATCAACAACACCAGGAGACCAGCTAAGAGCTTGACTGCAAATAACATGATTCTGTTTCGTCAACAACTGTGTCGATGCATTTCCAATGAATCTCGTTCAGAGCGGGTTTGGTGTGA
The DNA here is from genome assembly GCA_021613375.1 of Megaleporinus macrocephalus. NCBI lineage: Eukaryota > Metazoa > Chordata > Actinopteri > Characiformes > Anostomidae > Megaleporinus > Megaleporinus macrocephalus. The sequence continues at coordinate 5,987,481 of CM038726.1, forward strand.
AATGGTTGATCGTAGAGGCTCTGATTTCTTTACAGTGGTGGTGATGGGAACCAGGGGTCTCCATGTCTGCAACACAAATATAGAAATCTTGATCTACTACCAAACCCACCTGTGAACCTACATATCGTTGTTGTCCACAAGTATCTCCATTATTTTATAATTTTTAGTTTTCTATGTAATTATGGTCTTCAAATCGAAATATCAACACCATCCCAACTCCAGATGGTCCGGTCCGGTTTCATGTACACTGACTCAGGGCAGACGCCTGACCATGACTTTTTATATCCCTCTTTTTCCCCATAGAGTTCCATTCATTTTCAAATTTTATTCCCAAACATTATTTGTTGAATGTACAGTCACCAAAACTACCTGTACTCACTCAGGGCAGGTCCCCAAACACACTGACCAACACTCCTCTACTTAGCACTGCTTAAGCTGCCATCCTTCAGGAAATACATTGTTCTAGTTTAAACGTTACCGTTGTTTTTCACATGGTCTTGAAATTTTATAATGAATGGACTAATAACATTGTGATTAACAATGTGATTTTCTATGCATCCCATGCAGTATCTTCTCTGAACAGTGGAATTTGCATGGACCTCTAGTTTTTCTGTGTAAACTGATAACATTCAGATAAAGAAAGACTGAACTTAGAGCTCTAGACTGATCTCTCTCTCTCTCTCTCTCTCTCTCTCACTATGGGAACGTCACTCTTCCAAGCTGGTTAAACTCTATTATATCCACTTAGTGCCTTTGTATTGGTGTCCCACTGTAAGTACCTAGAATACTCTCAAATAAACTCGACACTCAGTGACACTTTTCATGTGTTTCTACTCCACTGGCCACTTTATTGGAAACACTTACCTTGTGCGTTTACTTTCTGGTCACTTTATTACAAACACCTGCCTTGTACATCCACTAACTGGCCACTTCATTGGAAATACCTACATTTTACTTCCGCTAACTGGCCACATTATTAGAAACATCTACCGTGTACTTCCACTCACTGGCCACATTATTAGAAACACTAACCTTGTACTTCCACTCATTGGCCAGATTATTCGAAACACTCACCTTGTATTTCCACCATCTGGCCACTTTATTAGAAACACCCACCTTGTACTTCCACTCACTGGCCACTTTATTAGAAACACCAACCTTGTACTCCCACTCACTGGCCACTTTATTAGAACCACCAACCTTGTACTTCCACTCACTGGCCACTTTATTAGAAACACCAACCTTGTACTTCCACTCACTGGCCACTTTATTAGAAACACCTACAATCTGTGTGTAAAGTTATCATTGTGGAGACACTTGTTTATGTGTACCATTAAACAGGGGTCAGACGTCTGGTTCCTATCACCACCACTTCAAACAGCTCGGAATGACTTATTGATTTAATGTAGTTCATTTGATCTCCTGCACTTTGAACTGGACTCTGACCACCAGGTGGCGCTTGATTCACCAGCTGCACAGAATAAGCAGCAAAACTGTTCATATAGTAAAGCTGTAATATTCCATATACACCTACACACCCCCTCAGGGTGTTAGTTACACTTACATACTGTTTCCAGACATGTTAATACAAATGAACAGTAAGTAATACTTACTCTCTCTCTCTCTCTCTCTCTCTCTCTCTCTCTATCTATCTCTCTCTCTCTCTCTGTCACATACACGACCCACAGAGTCAGATTACAGCCACATTACCGCAGAAACTGGGTCGAGAGAAATCTCCTCCTCGTGTAAACACACACACTCACAAAGCACTGTTAGTTAAAAGTTTGGGTATGCCTACCCAAGCTATTTTATTAATAGTAATAATATTAGAGAATAATAATGAAGAGATCAAAGTTAAACAAGTAAGAAGTACGGAATTGTTGTTTTATAGTGTACATGCTGAGATCTTGTTCTGATAAACAGGTTTGGGGGTTTTATAACTCTTATAGAAATATACATTACCATTTTAGAGATATTTTTGTACATGGGCTCCAACTTTACTATTTACACTCGTCTCTCAACACATTCAGATCTAAACACCTTTATAACTATAAACATATATACTCAGGTAAGTGTCTCCAAACTTTTGACTGGCAGTACATCTCTCCACCATGAAAGCTCATCTGAAAATCTATCATGTCTCAGACATCAGGTAGCAAATCTGCCTCTCAGAGGTCAGATATCTGGTGACCGCTGTGAACAGTTCTGACTCTTGAGGCCAGAGGATTTCACGCCAAACCACTCTGAAAAAACATGAATTAATTTTAGAAAATGGTGGAATTCCTGTTTATAATTGGCAGACAGTAGGGAAAAAGTGCTAACAGGCTAACTAAAAACATCACATCATTTTGGCACCACTTACAAAGCTTCAAGTACAAACCTAGCGCTTCAGCCCGGCTGTCAGGCTACAGCCACAGGCCTGGTCTTCATTCTGTAGCCAGAACACCTGCCTAAATATTTAATACGGATATGAATTCTGGGTTTACGCCACCATCTTCTCTGGTAAAACACATCCCTGCCTCATTCCTGCCTTTTTACTTAGCGACTTTATTGCTGCAACCAGTTTGACCAGTTTCCTAATACAGTGTTTCATAGTTTACCTCAGCTTTCCTCACCACCGACTCGGTTTTCTGATATGGGGTGTGACTTGCAGTGACTTGCTGTGATGGGAACCCGCATCCTGAGAGTGAGAGCTAACTTTGATTTGTGGACTGGCCTATATTTATGGGTGTGTCCCAAAACCTAGTGAGTGTCTAAGTAGGCTGTCTAGGTAGCAGCTGTGTAAGTAGCAGCGTTCTCTCCTCATCTCTCCTCATAAAACAGATTACTGAGACGCTCTAGTTAGAGAGAGACTACGTCACGGTTTGTTCCCGCCCACTGCAGCACTAGCTGCTAAGCTACCGGCCGAGGCTTAAAAACCCGCTAGCATAAATGCTAACGGCTTGAGTATAAAACTGCTAAATGGTGAAGGACTCGTTACAGAGTTGATAATTAAATACTGTTTTGTGTGATCATATGACTAGAAACACTTTAAAACACCAGAGAGAATCAAAATAACTTACATTTATCAATGATTTCTCCACTAGTAGCTCCGCTTTTGTCCACCATGTTGGGACAAAGTTTGATGCTTCCTTAAAATCAGGTCTAAATAAGGTTCCTCAGTAGACAGAATGTTTAAGGTACGTAAGAATTGGGACAGTCTACATGTCGGGAGTGCATACTATGATGTAAAATGCTGCCTATGTAGGAGCTCAGTAGGTTTTGAGACACACCCATGGTTTACTTAGTATCCAATTTTATCACCACTGTCAGAAACTGTCCCCCATTTTTAAATGCCTTATAAAACATTGAAGAGTTTTATGATATATTAGCCTCTGAACTGGGAATATCTCAGACATCTGGTCACCTCCACCCTCCACTGATTCATTACTGACTAATTAGCAAACAACACTAACTCAAACATTACGCACTGACAGGCTGAGTGATAAATGGACATATACTGGCCAAGCAGCTAACTGCTAACATGCTAACTGGTTTCAGTCAGTAGTAAAACCCACAGCGCTTTGTTTCTGACTCCACATGAACAGAAACAGTTCAGTGAGAAACCAAATTCACCCAGTTCTCGCCTCAGTGTGGCATTCAGTTCCTTAGACTTGAACTAATGTAGCTAGTACGCTAACAAGCTAGTAGCTCAGTAGATAACAGTGTGCTGAACAGGGGATGTACATTAGTGTGAGAGAAAGAGTGAGATAGATATATATATATATATATATAGTGAGAGAGACAGAGAGAGAGAGAGAGTGAGAGTGAGAGAGAGAGAGAGAAGAAAAGAACTGGAGCACAATCTGAGGTAAACACATGTAGCACAATGCTAATTCTTTAGCGATTCATGATTCCATTAATTGTTAACTACATTAGCCTCGTAAACTTCAGAGGCTAAACATGTCTCGGCTGATTGACTACGTTCTCCATTTGGTGTAAGAAGAAAATGAAGTACATTTGGTTTCTGAGGACTTTAATACAATATCCTAATTAAAATTAGTTTTAGGTTCAGTGCGAGAGAGAGAGAGAGAGAGAGAGAGAGAGAGAGAGAGAGAGAGAGAGTGGGAGAGACAGTGATAGAAAGAGAAAGTGAGGGTGTGAGAGAAAGAGTGAGAGATAGAAAAGAGAGCAGGAGTAAGAGAGAGAGTGAGTGACAGAGTAAAAGAGTGAGAGAAAGAGAGAGTTTGAGAGTGTGTGAGAGAGAGAGTGAGACAGTGAGAGAGAATCAGAGAGAGAGTGGGAGAGTGACAGAAAGTAAGAGTGAGCGTGTGAAAGAGAGAGTGAGAGAGAGAAAACGAGAGAGAAAGAGAGAGAAAGAGAGTGAGTGAGAAAGACCATGAGTGAGAAAGAGTGATGGTGAGAGAGAGTAAATGAGAGAGTGTGAGAGAAAGGGTAAGAAAGACTGAGAGAGAGAAATAAGAGAAAAAAGAGTGAGAGAGAAAGAGTGAGACAAAGAGTGAAAGAGAATAAGAAAGAGAGAAAGATTGATAGGAGACTAATAGTGTCAGGCTCAGTATAAACCTGTGGTGTAATAAAGAAAAACAGAAGGTGAAGGATGAGTAAGAGTGATGATGTGAAGGCGGTGAGATGGTGAGACTGTAACCATGGCGAGCTGTGAGGTCATACGGTAACGTCATGAGCTTGTAATGATTTCAGGCTTTGCCTGCTGATGTAACCTCTCATGTTGGAACGATAGCCGAGAGCCAGAGGACACATATCAGAGGAGGGTGTGTGTTTTATGGGGCGGAGGGGCGGAGGGGCTGGTGGGCTCCTGTTACTGAGTCATTAGTAAAAGATATTCATAGTGGTTAGAAAATTGTTCTCAGTAGTTCATCACTGTTACTGCAAAATGTTACTGAGTAATTCATAATGGTTACTGTATAGTTCATAGTGGTTACTGTATAGTTCATCACAGTTACTGAATAATTTATAGTAGTAACTGAATAATTCAGTATTAACTGAATACTTTATAGTAGTAACTGAATAATTCATAGTAGTAACTGAGTAATTCATAGTAGTAACTGAGTAATTCATAGTACTAATTGAATAATTCATAGTAGTACTGAATAATTCATAGTAGTTACTGAATAATTCATAGTAGTACTGAATAATTCATAGTGGTTACTGAGTAATTCATAGTAGTAACGGAATAATTCATAGTAGTACTGAATAATTCATAGTGGTTACTGAATAATTTATAGTAGTACTGAATAATTCGTAGTGGTTACTGAGTAATTCATAGTAGTAACGGAATAATTCATAGTAGTAATGAATAATTCATAGTGGTTACTGAATAATTCATAGTAGTACTGAATAATACGTAGTGGTTACTGAATAATTCATAGTGGTACTGAATAATTCATAGTGGTTACTGAGTAATTCATAGTAGTAACGGAATAATTCATAGTAGTAACTGAGTAATTCGTAGTGGTAACGGAATAATTCATAGTAGTAACTGAATAATTCATAGTAGTACCGGAATAATTCATAGTAGTAACGGAATAATTCATAGTAGTAACTGAATAATTCATAGTAGTACTGAATAATTCATAGTAGTAACTGAATAATTCATAGTAGTACTGAATAATTCATAGTAGTACTGAGTAATTCATAGTAGTAACTGAGTAATTCATAGTAGTAACTGAATAATTCATAGTAGTACTGAGTAATTCATAGTAGTAACTGAGTAATTCATAATAGTACTGAATAATTCATAGTAGTAACTGAATAATTCATAGTAGTACTGAATAATTCATAGTGGTTACAGGATGTCTGAGGGTAATGCACTGTAGGCTGCAGTTAAAGGGGTTAATGCTTTATAAACTCTGTAATTACAACCCCACCCCAAATACCATCCATCTCTCTCATTCATCCTCTAGCCCTCCCTCTCCCTCCCTCCCTCTCCCTCCCTCCTTCTCCCCCCAACTCTGGTAGAGGAGGTATTTGGAGAATTCCTCTCTTCCTCCCACTCCCAAAAAAGGAGGCATGCATGAAAAAAAGAGGAAAATGACAAAAGGAAAAAGGAGGCAGAGAGAAAGAGAGAGAGAGAGAGATGAAGAGAGAGAGAGAGAGAGAGAGAGAGAGAGAGAGAGAAAGGGACGTACGCCCGACCATAAAAGGTCATGTCGTTTTTTCTGTTCTGCCTTTGTGCAGTTTGGTGAAATCATTTCTCCTGAAGTGGAGGACACGCCCTCTCTCGGAGTGGACTCTGAGACCCGCAATAAGAGGAAGCTCACACAGCGCACACACACACGCGCACACACACACACACACACTGGTGCGGAGGAGTGCACGCCTGAGAAGCAGGAAGAGGCAGCAGCTGCAAACTTTTCTACACAGTGAGTTCGATCAGCTTATAATACTATATAATACTGTTATATACTGTTATATACTGCTATACTACTGTTATACTACTGTTATAAACTGTTATATACTGTTATATACTGTAATACTACTGTTATAAACTGTTATATACTGTAATACTACTGTTATATACTGTAATACTACTGTTATATACTGTTATACTACTGTTATATACTGTTACTCAGCTCTAATTATAATATACAGTATGTGTGTATAGATACTGTGCTGTACTGTATAGTACAGGGCCCTGTGTAGCAGGGTTGTGAGTTAAGATCCGGATTAAGCTCAGGATTAAATTTAAACCCGAGTGTATGAGTTTAATCTGAGCCCGAACATCAGCCCTGGCAGTCGGGAGGAGAAGTGGGTTCAGCGTGAGCTGCTTCTCTCGTTCACACTCGCTGCATTCCTCTGCTTGTTAGCGCACGTCCTGAGGCCTCGCCGACACGACTGAGCGGCCGAGCGAGCGAGAGAGAGTGAGAGAGAGTGAGAGAGAGAGAGAGTGTGTTGGGTTACATGGGGAAAGTTGTTATTGGCAGCTGATGTGATACCAGAACAAGATTCCTGTCTTTAGTTCTCGCTCTCTCTTCCCCCCATCACTCACTCCGCACGCACTCCTTCAGCCTCCTCACGTCTTCTGCGGCGCCGTCCCGACACGTGGTGTCCCGCATTAATTCACTCAGCCAAACTCAATCAGCTCCCAACCCGTCCTATAAACAGAGTCTGTCTCTGTCTTGATCTCTGTCTGTCTCTCTGTCTATCTGTCTTTATCTCTCTATCTGTCTCTCTCTGTCTGTCTCTGTCTTCCTCTATCTCTCTACATCTCTGTCTATCTCTCTATATCTCTATATCTGTCTCTGTCTCACTCTCTTTGTCTCTATGTTTTATGTCTCTGTCTCTCTCTATAGGCCTCTCTGTCTCTCTATATCTTTGTCTCACTCTCTCTGTCTTTGTCTCTATGTCTCTGTCTCTCTCTGTAGGCTTCTATGTCTCACTACATCTTTGTCTCACTCTCTCTGTCTTTGTCTCCATGCCTATGTCTCTCTCTATCTCTCTATATCTCTGTCTATGGCTCTCTATCTCTCTATATCGGTCTGTCGATGTCTGTCTTTGTCTCTATGTCTATGTCTCTCTGTCTTTCTCTATAGGCCTCTCTGTCTCTTTATATCTTTGTCTCACTCTCTCTGTCTTTGTCTATATCTGTCTGTCTCTCTGTCTTTATATATCAGTCTTTGTCTCTCTCTTTCTGTCTCTGTCTCACTCTCTCTGTCTTTGTCTCTGTCTATGTCTTCCTCTATCTCTCTACATCTCTGTCTATCTCTCTATCTCTCTACATCTGTCTCTATATATCTCTGTCTCTGTCTCACTCTCTTTGTCTTTGTATCTATGTTTATGTCTCTGTCTCTCTCTATAGGCCTCTCTGTCTCTCTATATCTTTGTCTCACTCTCTCTGTCTTTGTCTCTATGTCTCTGTCTCTCTATAGGCTTCTCTGTCTCACTACTTCTTTGTCTCACTCTCTCTGTCTTTGGCTCTATGTCTCTGTCTCTCTATATAGGCTTCTCTGTCTCACTACATCTTTGTCTCACTCGCTCTGTCTTTGTCTCTATGTCTCTGTTTCTCTCTATAGGCTTCTCTGTCCCTCTATATCTTTGTCTTGCTCTCTCTGTCTTTGTCCCTATGTCTCTGTCTCTCTCTGTAGGCTTCTTTGTCTCACTACATCTTTGTCTCACTCTCTTTGTCTTTGTCTCTATGTCTCTGTCTCTCTCTATAGGCTTTTCTGTCTCACTACATCTTTGTCTCACTCTTTCTGTCTTTGTTTCTATGTCTCTCTCTCTGTCTTTGTCTCCATGCCTATGTGTATCTGTCTCTCTCTATAGGCCTCTCTGTCTCTCTATATCTCTCTTTCTCTCTATATCGGTCTGTCGATGTCTGTCTTTGTCTCTATGTCTATGTGTATCTGTCTCTCTCTATAGGCCTCTCTGTCTCTCTATATCTCTCTTTCTCTCTATATCGGTCTGTCGATGTCTGTCTTTGTCTCTATGTCTATGTGTATCTGTCTCTCTCTATAGGCCTCTCTGTCTCTCTATATCTTTGTCTCACTCTCTCTGTCTTTGTCTTTATGTCTCTCTCTCTCTGTCTTTGTCTTTATGTCTCTCTCTCTCTCTCCCTCTCTCTCTCTCTCTCTCTCTCTCTCTCTCTATATATATATATATATATATATATATATATATATATATATATATATATATATATCTGTCTATGTCTCTCTATCTCTATATCTGTCTGCCTCTGTCTGTCTTTGTCTCTATTTCTATGTCTCTCTATCTCTATATCTGTCTGCCTCTGTCTGTCTTTGTCTCTATTTCTATGTCTCTCTATCTTTCTATATCTGTCTGCATCTCTCTATGTCTCCCTCTGTTTTTCTCTTTATGTATCTGTCTCTTTCTCTGTATGCCACTGTCTCTCTCTGTTTATCTGTAATTTTCTATATTTCTCTCTCTCCCTGTCTGTATGTCTGTCTGTCTCTTATTATCTGTCTCAGTCTCTCTCTCTCTCTCTGTATATATATTTCTCTCTTTGTCTTCATGCCCTTCATTTCTTTCTCTCTCTGTGTCTCTTATAAGGGAGGGGCGTGAGTTGGGGGGTATTGAACAAATCTGATTATGAGTTTGTTTTCGTTTTGCACTGGAGGCTGCGAGGCTAACGCAGCTAACAGGCTGTAGAAAGTCACCCCTGAGCACCTCACACGTCCCACCACAAATCACACCCGTTAAAGCTTCAGTCTTACTGATACACCCGCCTCACAGAGGCAGACAGGGTTCAGCTGATACAGATTAACACTCGAGTCGATCAGGAGATGCAGGGTTTGCTCAGTGAGACCCAACACAACACACAGCTCCGTAACCCGCGGTAACATGTTCAACCTGTATTTACTTTTATCAGTGCCGTCAGTTGTGTTGCATTCTTACGCCTGCTGAGGCCCATCAGGACATTGTGTAAGAGCTGAGTGTGTGTGTGTGTGTGTGTGTGTGTGTGTGTGTGTGTGTGTGTGTGTGTTGAGTAAAAACAATGTTGGGACATGGTAACTCATGATTCATGTTTATAGATGTTCTCGAGTTCTGGCTGAGGTTCAGCGAGAGAGCGAAAGCCAACATTCAGACAACAAGTACACAGAGGATACACCCAGTCACAGCACTCAGCAGATCTCTCTCTATCACTCTCATTCACTCTCTCTCTACTCACTCTATCTTATTCTCTCTGTCTCTATCTTAGTCTCCTTCTATCTCTTTCTCTGTCTCTTTAGCTCTCTCTCTCTAATGTGTACTTATAACTGGATAATTCATAATGGTTACTGAATTATTTGTACTTATAACTGGATAATTCATAGTGGTTACTGAATAACTGTAGATATTACTGGATAATTCATAGTGGTTACTGAATAACTGTAGATATTACTGGATAATTCATAGTGGTCACTGAATAACTGTAGATATTGCTGGATAATTCATAATGGTTACTGAATATCGTAGATATTGCTGGATAATTCATAGTGGTTACTAAAATATTTGTACATATAAGTGAATAATTCATAGTGGCTACTGGAATATTTGTACATATAAGTGGATAATTCATAGTAGTTACTGAAATATTTGTACATATAACTGGACAATTCATAGTGGTCACTGAATAGCTGTAGATATTACTGGATAATTCATAGTGGCTACTGAAATATTTGTACATGTAAGTGGATAATTCATAGTGGCTACTGAAATATTTGTACATGTAAGTGGATAATTCATAGTTGTTACTGAAATATTTGTACATATAAGTGGCTAATTCATAGTGGTTACTAAAATATTTGTACATGTAAGTGGATAATTCATAGTGGTCACTGAATAACTGTAGATATTGCTAGATAATTTATAGTGGTTACTGAATAACTGTAGATATTGCTGGATAATTCATAGTGGTTACTGAATTATTTGTACTTATTGCTGGACAATTCATAATGATTACTGAATAACTGTAGATATTACTGGATAATTCATAGTGGTTACAGAATTATGCATAGTTATTACTGGATAATTCATAGTGGTTACTGAATTATGTATAGTTAATACTGGATCATTTATAGTGGTTACTGAATAACTATATATTACTGGATAATTCATAGTGATTACTGAATTATATATATTTATTGCTGAATAATTCATACTGGTTACTGAATTACTGCAGATATTACTGGATAATTCATAGTGGATACTGAATTATATGTAGTTAGAACTGGATAATTCATTGTGATGACTGAATTAATTGCACTTATTACTGGATAATTCATAGTGGTTACTGAATAACTAGATATTACTGGATAATTCATGGTTAATACTGAATTATGTGTACTTATTGCTAGATAATTCATAGTTGTTACTGAATAACTGCAGATATTACTGGATAATTCATAGTGGCTACTAAATTATATGTAGTTATAACTGGATAATTCAAAGTGATTACTAAATTATATGTACTTATTGCTGGATAATTCATAGTTGTTACTGAATAACTGCAGATATTACTAGATAATTCATAGTGGCTACTAATTTATATGTAGTTATAACTGGATAATTCAAAGTGATTACTAAATTATATGTACTTATTGCTGGATAATTCATAGTTGTTACTGAATAACTGCAGATATTACTGGATAATTCATAGTGGTCACTGAATAACTGTAGATATTGCTGGATAATTCATAATGGTTACTGGATTATATGTAGCTATAACTGGATAATTCATAATGGTTACTGGATTATATGTAGCTATAACTGGATAATTCATAATGGTTACTGGATTATATGTAGCTATAACTGGATAATTCATAGTGGTTACTGAATAACTGTAGTTATAACTGGATAATTCATAGTTGTTACTAAATTATTTATACCATAATTTTTTGGCCCTATAGTAATAACAGATTCATAGCGGTTCCCTATTTAATAGTGATTACTTAATAAATTGTGGTTGTTGCAGGACGAGGGCTAGAAAGAGGAACGTTGCATCATCAGACCTGCTGTCCAGCTCGGTTTGGACACTGTGTTCACTGTAAACACTTCCTTCACTTTAACTAAACAACTGTTAACATTGCAGACCAACAGCTTCTGTCTGGTGATAGAAAACACATGCATCATTCCCGACACACTCTTTCACCACTCCAGGTGTTCACACACATACATACACCTTCACACACACACACCCAGAGGCACACCCTAAATCTCTCACAGACTCAGACAGGACCAGCAGAAACATGTCACTTTACTGCTCAACATTAACACTTAGCTGGAACCGTGATGACATCAGAGTTCACCTCAGTTCAGAGTCAGTCATGATGCAACATGTATTACAATAAAAGTAGACAAGAAGAGAGAACAGAGGAATATATACTAGAATATACTTATTTACCTGTAAGTCAGTGTTGTTTATAGGCCAGTTGGCTAA
>CM038726.1:6004376-6046876 GCA_021613375.1 Megaleporinus macrocephalus
ATGTAATTTTCTGGAATGAGTCTCTCTCTCTCTCTCTCTCTCTCTCTCTCTCTCTCTATATATATATATATATATATATATATATATATATATATATATATATATATACATACATATATACATTGGTTGTGCAAACATTAAAATGTTAATGTTGAATCAATGTAATGCTTTACTTAATTACATTACGTGAATGAAGTTGTGATGTAAATGTGAGCTAAGGTTTATTCAAGTTTGCTATATCAACGTTGATTCAACCATAACATTTAACATTGATTCAACATTGAGATTCCAGCTGGGTGGGGACGCTACTCTTGCAGACTGAATTTTTTTTTTTAATCCAGTAAAATACTTTTATTATTAAATATTTAAACAGCATTAATAGAATAAGTAGAGTTTTCCATACGTCATTGTGTTTATTTAACTCTTTCCAAGCTTCTCCTAAACAACCCAGTATTATTATCAGTTCTCATCTAATACCTGCTTTGACTGCTCAGTACTTCATTAAGCTAAATCAAGATTTGCTGCTGAAGGAACTGAACACATTCATACAATGTCTGGGGCGTCCAGGAGAAATCTGGAACTACCATTGTTCTTCAAACTGGAGCTTAAGATCTGATCTACTTCTCTCACAATAACATATTCATGATACTTTGTATTGTATGTATGATTATTTACATCTGTTCTAATCAGATCTGGTGTTCTTAATGGTGAAGACGTTTATACTATCAGCTCAGAATATACGTACCTAAGTAATATCTGAGGCTCACCAATAACTACTTCTGTTTTTCGCTCTGTGCAGATTCTGTGTGAGCTGATTAACAGTCTGTACAAGGACGCGAAGCCAATCCGGAGAATCCAGAGCTCCACCATGGCCTTCAAACAGATGGAGCAGATCTCCCAGTTCCTCGCTGCTGCCGAGAGGTACGGCGTCACCAAATCCGACATGTTCCAGACAGTCGACCTCTGGGAAGGTGAGTCTTCTTTCTTTTTTTTCGGGGGAAAGAATCTAATGAGCACAGTTACCTCGATTGGTTTTGTGATGTTTGGTTCCCTTAATTTAGGACTGAAGCTATGAGGCTAATGTAGGTAGGCTTTGATGGTCTGCATCCCCTGAGGAATGAAGGCCACTGTTGGGCATGTGTAGAGATCACTGCTACTACCTGATCAGTAACGAAGTTTGGGGAGATTTAACCAAACGCCTAAACCCTGTTCTCCATTATAAGCTTTCATTACTAGGCAGCCACATTGGCTTTGCAGCTGCAGCCCAAAACTAAAGCCTTAAGATTTTAAGCCAATTGTTCTGCTTAGATTGTTGCATCGAGTTGGGTTTGGTGGGTTGGGTTGGGATGTCTGGGTTGGGTTGGGTTGGGATGTCTGGGTTGGGTTGGGTTGGGTTGGGTTGGGTTGTGTTGGGTTGGGTTGGATTGTGTTGGGCTGGGTTGGGTTGGTTTGGGTTGGGTTGGGTTGGATTGTGTTGGGCTGGGTTGGGTTGGGTTGGGTTGGGCTGGGTTGGGTTGGGCTGGGTTGGATTGGGTTGGGTTGGATTGTGTTGGGCTGGGTTGGGATGCCTGGGTTGGGTTGGATTGGGTTGGGTTGGGCTGGGCTGGGCTGGGCTGGGTTGGGTTGGGCTGGGTTGGATTGGGTTGGGTTGGGTTGGGTTGGATTGGTTTGGGTTGGGTTGGGTTGGGTTGGATTGGGTTGGGTTGGGTTGGGTTGGGTTGGGTTAGGTTGGGTTGGGTTGGATTGGATTGGATTGGTTTGGGTTGGGTTGGGTTGGGTTGGATTGGTTTGGGTTGGATTGGGTTGGGCTGGGTTGGGATGTCTGGGTTAGGTTGGGTTGGGTTAGGTTGGGTTGGATTGTGTTGGGTTGGATTGTGTTGGGCTGGGTTGGGATGCCTGGGTTGGGTTGGATTGGGTTGGGTTGGGTTGGGCTGGGCTGGGCTGGGTTGGGTTGGGCTGGGTTGGGTTGGATTGGGTTGGGCTGGGTTGGGATGTCTGGGTTAGGTTGGGTTGGATTGTGTTGGGTTGGATTGTGTTGGGCTGGGTTGGGTTGGGATGTCTGGGTTGGGTTGGATTGGGTTGGGTTGGATTGGGTTGGATTGGGTTGGGTTGGGTTGGGTTGGGTTGGGTTAGGTTGGATTAGGTTGGGTTGGATTGGGTTGGGTTGGGTTGGGTTGGGTTGGGTTGGGTTGGGTTTGGTTGGGTTGGGTTTGTTTGGGTTTGGTTTGTTTGGGTTAGGTTGGATTAGGTTGGGTTGGATTAGGTTGGGTTGGATTGGGTTGGGTTGGGTTGGGTTGGGTTGGGTTGGGTTTGGTTGGGTTGGGTTTGGTTGGGTTGGGTTGGGTTAGGTTGGATTGGGTTGGGTTGGCTGGATTGGGTTGGGTTGGGATAGCTGGATTGAGTTGGGGTGGGTCACTACAATGATCTATTGTATTTTTGGTACAAAGATGCTGAATGTTTGGTTGTAAATGCTTGTATGCAGCCTTCAGTTCAGCTTCTGGTCAGAGGCTGTTTATCCAGACCCCCTGGTGAAAGTAGCATCACTACAGCACTTCCAGAGATCCTACAGGCCTAAAGACACTAATAAATAAAGCTGAACTGAAGCTCACAGGAGTGTTTTTTTTTTAGCCCCAGATGTTCTAAACATGTGTTTACGTGCAGGTAAAGATCTGGCAGCTGTGCAGATGACCCTGATGTCGCTGGGCAGCCTGGCCGTCACCAAGACCGACGGATGCTACCGCGGGGACCCCAACTGGTTCCACAGGTGAGCACAGACACTTGCCTTTCCTTTTTCCTGTTCGCATTTTAACGCGGCTGAGTAGTCGCCATGGCAACCTGATAACAGAGGCAAACTGGCAAGATGACAGCATTTATGTTTGAGCACCATAGCAACCAGGAAGCAAGCACTTCTCCATCTGACTGTCGGCTGATTTGCGTCCCGGACAGGGTCCAAAGTCAACAGCACTTTAAGTGTGTTTATATTAACATGCTGGCAGCGACCAACAGTCATAAAAACCCGTCTGAACACTTCCAAACTGGTAACGTCGAAACTGGAAAAAAGATGAATACGAATTTAAAAAAGAGCTCCAGAATGTCCAACAAACCTGCCAACAGAGTGTGGAATGTCCTCCACAATGTAGAAAGTGAAAGAAGTAATTTGTTGAGTTATACAAATCTGGTTCAAATTTTTGTTTATTATTTAATGTTCAGTTCTTAGGTTGTACTGACAAAGCACTTTTTACAGTGTTTGTAATCTTATTTTCAGTCAAAACTTCCATTAAATTTTCCAGATGCTAATTTCACTGCATCCACTATCAAACAGCATGTTCAACAGTAACACACTCTAAAAAGGTCATTAGTACAACCTAAAGTTATTAAACTAGTTTTGTTTAACCTATTAAAGTAGTTTCTACCAACAAAGCACTTTTTACAGTGTTTTTAATCTTATTTTCAGTATGAATTTTCCATTTAGTTTTCCAGAAGCAAATTTTACTGGATCCACTTTTGAACAGCCTGTTCAATAGTAACAGATAAAGACAGCATGTGGCAAGTAATTTTATCTTCACTGTAGAAAAATAAGGAAATAAGGAAATATTTAAACTTAAATATAGGTTTTTGGAAATAAAACCAAATTTGTTCTAAAATTGTAGTTCCTAAATTGAAATAACTGCTATATAATAACAACTTTTTAAAGTTAAAACAAATTTTTAACAGTGTGTACTAAGTGCAACTCAGTTCGTAACAAAATTGCTGATAGTTATTATTAAAATTCTAACAATACACTTTAAAAAGTGCTTCATTGGTATAATCTAAACATTACTTTATGTGAAAACAAGCAATTAAACTAGTTTTATTCAACTTATTAAAATAATTGAGTTGTTGAGTTGAGCAAATTTACTTAAAATCTAGCACTGTAAAAGTACCTTATTGGTACAACCTTAAAAATTACTTGAACTAGTTTTGTTTGACCTATTAAAGTAGTTTCTACCAATAAAACACTTTAAATACAAACCTAAGTTTATAGAAATTGCTGATACAGTTATTATTGACCATAATTTCACATAAGAAATCTAAAAATACACTTTAAAAAGTTCTTTATTGGTACAATCTAAAAAATTACTTCATGGGGTAACAAGCAAATGAACTAGCTGTAGTCAACCTGTTAGTAATATAGTTTCTACCAACAAAGGAATTTTCACAGTGTATTTAAGTTGAAGTTATCTTTTCTATTGGTCCAATCATTAAATCGAATTTTAACTTGAACTTAAAATAATACATTTCTGGACATGAAACCCAATTTGTTCTAAAATTCTTGTTCCAAAATTGATTTAACTCAAAATTTTAAAACACCAACTTTTTAAAGTTAAAACAACTTTTTAACAGTGTGTAATAAGTGAACCTCAGTACATAACAAAATTTCTGATATAGTTATTGTTGTCCATAATTTTACAATACACTTTTAAAAGCCTGTCCAATAGAAACAGATAAAGATAGCATGTAACAATTAATTATATCTTCACTGTAAAGAAAAAGTAAACTTAAAACTTTAAACTTGAACTTAAATAGTACATTTCTGGGCATAAAACCAAATGTTCTTAAATTGAATTAACTCCAAATTTTTTTAACAGTTTATAGTAAGTGAACCTCACAGTGAACAACTTTAAAAAGTGATTCATTGGTACAATGTAAAAACTAATTGTAGTCAACCTGTTAATGTAGTTTCTACCAACAAAGGTATTTTTACAGTGTATTTTCTTTTGAAGTCATCTTAAAGCACTTCTGTTGGTCCATTCATCAAATAAATTTTTCAAAAATAATTGGAACCCAGTGCTTTCAAAGGTTACTTGAACTTGAAACTATAGGTTTCTGGTCATAAAGGACAGATTTTTGTTCTGTTACTATTTAAAATTGATGAACTTTTGAATTTTAGGGCAACATAGAGACTAACTTTACATTAAAATGACTTTTTCATAAGTGGTAATTGCCAATGCAATTATTTTTGGGATGAATTGTACATAAGATAATCTAATGATATTCAATTTCAAGTCATAATGTAGCATTTCTATTGGTCCATTCCTCAAAAGTAGCCCAAGGCTTTCAAAAACCATATGTTTTTTATTCAGTTTTACTAAATATTGTATATATGTGTGTTTATTAGGAAAGCTCAGGAGAATAAGCGGGAGTTTTCCGAGGACCAGCTGAAAGAGGGCCAGAATGTGATTGGTCTGCAGATGGGCACCAACAAAGGAGCGTCGCAGGCCGGAATGACCGGCTACGGACGACCCCGACAGATCATCAACTAAAGGTTGACTGACCTGTTCCCTTTTTCTCCTGACCAATCAGAGAGGACCAAAGGCTCGCCCTGTCCATGGAAAAGAACTCCACTCCAACCACACGGACTCGCGTACACATACTGTCCTATGTCCATTAGCAGGCCGCTGTTGACCGTTTGCAAAATCTCCGATATAGTCCCGCCTCTTCAGACTTCCGATTCAGGCCACTCAGGTAGCATCCATGACACTTCAGACTCGTTTTCAAGACGTTCAGACTGGCGAAATATGAACGTGGGCCAATTTCCAGCGAACAAAGATGGATTCCGGGAAAGCATGTTTACAATAATTATTCCAAGGATAAGCCGCATGTCGGATGAGCAAGCTTTAACAAAAGAGCTTGCTTCCTTAGATAATGTATTAAAGCTAACACTGGAGCTAACCAGAGCTGAGGAGCCCTCAAAACCCAATGCTTTGCCTATTATTTAATATTGAGCTTGTTTTTCTGTACAGTTCAATCCAGAATGATAAGAATTACATGTCAGGCATTCCGTGTTCTTTGGGAAGACCTTCCCACCATTTCTTAGTCGAATACATTGGGACTAATTTACTGCCACGGCGGGTTTGTTTTCAGGAATTCTGAGAAAGTTACCACTTTAGAATAAGACTACTTTATAAAACTGTTTAAAATTTGTTTACTAATGCTTATTTGTTGGGTCATAAACACTGTACTGTTGGTATTATAACAACTTTTCTATCTGATGGATATGATAATGTATTAAAGCTGACAGATTGAATACTGACTGATGGAAAAGACATCAGTAAACATCCAAATCTGAGCATTTAATAGTATTCCAACAACCAACGTGCCATTGTTGTAACTCTTTATTAATGAATTGAAGCCTAATAATTCACTATTAATGAACTCATTTGAAACTATTCATGAAGATAGTCTTATTCTAAAGTGGTACGGAAGGTTTTTAGGGGACGTTCAGAGATGACTGCGATTGGCTGAGAGGCACGTGAGCTGTAATTTTGCAAACGGTCAACAGCGGGACGACTATTTGAGGAAATTTTGCTATTTCAGTATCCAAACTTCTAAACATATAGTGTTGAAATGTTTTCTGTGCAAATGTTTTACACTGTTAGGAACGATCGGAGGCTGTTCTTTGAGTGCAGCTTCAAGCGAAGGTCATTCCTATAGCGCTCGGCGTGAGTTAATACTTGTGTCCGTCATTGAGAATCATATTTTACTGCCATATTTTTGAGAAGAAAGCGCATCAACCTCCTCACGTAATCCTTCTACATTCCACAACATCTTGGCTGGAACTGGTTCAGGCGTTGTTTCCTACAGAAACCATCTCATCTCAGATTAGCCTAATGCTAATGTCTTAATCTCAGCATGTTTGTACATTGTATATTGATTCTTAGTAAATGATTTTGAAAATAAAATTCAGCTCAACTGGACAAACCTCTGCGTGTTCGTTTCTAATTCTTTGGGTTAGCGCTGGAAGTCTGAGGTAAACGTAGCTGAAAACTACAGGCTTTATTATAAAGACCTAGTCCTGGTCTGGTCCTGGTTTAGCTGATCACCCAGTATGGATATTAATCTGGTTTCAATGGTGTGCTGAGAATGACCCACCCGCCAAGTAATGCCAATGCTCAGTTGTGGTCTTGACCATTGAGAACAGAGTAATAAAGTATACAGAGAATCAGATGAACTACAGTCTGTAAGTGTAGCTCCTGTATGGTCAATGGAGCTGATACAGTGGACAATGAGTGTAGATACCAAGACATGTATCTAAAGAAGTGGCTGGTGGATGTATGTTGTAGACATGGTGACCCCTGGTTACTATCACCACCACTATAAAGAAATCTCTACAAACCACTTCACACCATACTCTGAATGAACTGAATTCTGCTGAAAATCTGGAACCATCTGTTGAACGTCTAAGCCTGGCTGGGAATTATCCATTGAAAATCTTTCACATGGATAAGGCCAGGCCTGGAGGAATTCTGTGTTTATGCTGGTGCCCGTCATTACATAAGAACGCAGGAATTTACAAGACATTACAATCATCAGATAAGAAAGCAAAGCAACCTTCCAGCTCCCAGCCCTCTCGCTTCCAAATAAACCAGCCACTATCACCTCATCTGGGTTTGCCCTTCGGCTTGCAACTGGGTTTGGCCTCTTGCTACGGCAGCACAGATAGCGGCGAGGGAGAGAGGGAAAGAGACAGAGAGAGAGAGAACGGTGGGCTTGGTGGAATTAAACCCATGACTCATTTGTAAGTGAGAACCGAAAGCTTCTATAAATAAAAAAAGTTTCAAGAGGAAAAAGAAAAAAGTTACAGGATGTTTAGAAGGTTTCTAAAACTCTTCGAGACCTTTGCTCACTCTCTGCACTCTTATCTCACCCTCCTGTTTGTTCCCTAGCAACGTATCGTGTGTTCGCACAACAAACGCTTGCACACATTGACGACGTGAAATAGATTTGCGCAAATAGTTTCTGACTCTATATGACATACAACGCTCTGTAGACATGCATGCTGCTGTGTCAGCTAGGCCAGGTAAAGCAGGGGGTCTAACCTGGAGTACTTAAAACCCAAGTATACTCATTTTCTTCTCACTATTGTTTATAGCTTCTGGCATGTTTTTACAATGAAGGTTGGAAGTAATATTGGTCTTTTCTGTTGAGACCTCAGACCTGCCAGAGAGCTGATCCGGGTTAGTAATGTGTATGAGCATGGACGCATTCTTGCATATGGATGATAGGGGTTATCAATATTTGGGGAAGATAGAATTGTCCACCCCAATATTTTGGCAGGAAAGGATTGTGCCTACCGATATTCTTTGGATGATAGAATTGTCCTTACCAATTTTTGTGGGGATAAAATTTTACCTACCAATATTTTGGGAGGATAAAATTGACAAGACCAGTATTTTGAGAAGATAGAATTGTCCTTACCAATTTTGGGGAGGATAGAATTGTTCATGTCGAGATTTGGGGAGGATAGAATTGTGCCTAACAATATTGCTGGAAAAATAGACTTGCCCTTACCAATTTTTGAGAGAACAGAATGGTCTGTACCTATATTTTGGGAGAATAGAATTGTCCACATCAACATTTTGGGAGGACAGAATTGTCTGTACCTATATTTTGGGAGGATAGAATTGTGCCTACCAATATTTTACGAAGATAGAATTGTCCTTATCAATTTTTGGGAGGACAGAATTGTGCCCACCAATATTTTGGGAAGTTAAAATTGTCTACACGAATATTTTGGAATGATGGACCTGTGCCTAACAATATTTTTGAGAGGATGGAATTGTCTCTACCAATATTTTGGGAGGATAGATTCATCCATGCCGATATTTTGAGAGGATGGAATTGTCCTCACCAACATTTCAGAGGGATAGAATTGTCACTACCAATATCCTTGGGGGATAACATTTTTTCATGAATACTCTTTGTGGGATAAGATTGTCCCTACCAGTATTTTAAAAGGATATAATTGTGCTTACCAACATTTCAGATGAATAGAATTGTTCCTACCAATATTTCAGAAGGATAGATTGTCCTTGCTAACATTTCAGATGAATAAAATTGTCCCTACCAATATTCTTGGGGGGATAACATTTTTCTACCAATATTCTTTGAGAGATAAAATGGTCCCTATCAATATTCTTTGGGGGATAAAATTGTCCCTACCAATATTTCAGAAGGATATAATTGTCCCTACCAATATCCTTGGGGGGATAACATTTTTTTAATGAATATTCTTTGTGGGATAACATTTTTCTATGAATATTCTTTGTGGGATAAAATCATCCTTACCAATATTTCAGAAGGATAGATTGTCCTTGCCAACATTTCAGATAAATAAAATTGTCCCTACCAATATTCTTGGGGGGATAACATTTTTCTACCAATATTCTTTGAGGGATAAAATGGTCCCTATCAATATTCCTTGGGGGATAAAATTGTCCCTACCAATATTTCAGAAGGATAGAATTGTTCCTACCAATATCTTTGGGGGATAACATTTTTCTATGAATATTCTTTGTGGGATAAAATTGTCCTTACCCATATTTCAGAAGGATAGAATTGTCCCTACCAATATTTCAGAAGGATAGATTGTCCTTGCCAACATTTCAGATGAATAAAATTGTCCCTACCAATATTCTTGGGGGGATAACATTTTTCTACCAATATTCTTTGAGGGATAAAATGGTCCCTATCAATATTCTTTGGGGGATAAAATTGTCCCTACCAATATTTCAGAAGGATAGAATTGTCCCTACCAATATCCTTGGGGGGATAACATTTTTCTATGAATATTCTTTGTGAGATAAAATTGTCCTTACCAATATTTCAGAAGGATAGAATTGTCCCTACCAATATTTCAGAAGGATAGATTGTCCTTGCCAACATTTCAGATGAATAAAATTGTCCCTATCAATATTCTTGGGGGGATAACAGTTTTCTACCAATATTCTTTGAGGGATAAAATAGTCCCTATCAATATTCTTTGGGGGATAAAATTGTCCCTACCAATATTTCACAAGAATAGAACTGTTCCTACCAATATCCTTGGGGGGATAATGTTTTTCTATGAATATTCTTTGTGGGATAAAATTGTCCTTACCAATATTTTAGAGTGATAGAATTGTCCCTACCAATAGTCCTTAGGGGATAAAAATGTCCCTACCAATATTTTAGAAGGATAGAATTGTCCCTACCAATAGCCTCTGGTGGATAAAAATTTTTCCTACCAATATTTTAGAAGGATAGAATTGTCCCTACCAATAGTCTCTGGTGGATCAAAAATTTTCCTACCAATATTTTAGAAGGATAGAATTGTCCCCACCAATATTTCAGAGGGATAAAATTGTCCCTACCAATAGTCTTCATGGGATAAAATTGTCCCTACTAATATTTTAGAAGGATAGAATTGTCCCTACTGATATTTCAGAGGGTTAGAATTGTCTCTACCACTAGTCTTCATGGGATAAAATTGTCCCTACCAGTATTTTAGAAGGATAGAATTGTCCCTACCACTAGTCTTCATGGGATAAAATTGTCCCTACCAATATTTTAGAAGTATAGAATTGTCCCTACCACTAGTCTTCATGGGATAAAATTGTCCTCACCAATATTTTAGAAGGATAGAATTGTCCCTACTGAAATATTGGGAGGATAAAACTGACCAGAAGCAAGGATGCATGGAAGGCAGTCAACAAGGACCTCCCAGCAGAGTATCATGGCCGCCTGGTTTTGTATTTGTGTTTGTACTTGTTCTGCTATCTGGTGTCAAGCATAGGAAGATAAGTTTCCTTTTTTAGTCTGTTTCCTCTCTAGGTTGCTTCCTTTTACTCTGAGGGAGTTTTTCCTGCCACTGTTGCCGCTGGCGCCGCTCACTGGGGGCTCGGACCTGGATTTTCTGTAAAGCTTCTTTGTCGTCTTGACCTGGTGGTGTTGGCCCTGGAGAGACACTTGAAGCTGGCAGTGGAGCTGAATGCAATGGTACAGCGTCATTGGGGGGGTGCACTTCTGTCAGAAGAACTGCAGTCGGCACATGCAGCTCGCTACATCAGAAGACCTTTAAGCCATCACTGCTGAGCCAAGGAGATACTAGATTTCCCATAATATGGACCCTTCACCCTGCTATAGTAAACATACACTGCCTAGTCCCATTATTATGTCCTACTTTGGACGGTGCCGTTCTGGTTTGTGGACTGTTTTCATGGCATTCTCTGGACCTAGGTCTGAATCAATCCTTGCAGATCACGTACACCATACATGCTGATGGTCTTCTCTGGGGTGGATGGGATCTTCCAGCAAGACAATGCGACACGTCACAAGACTAGAAATGTCCCACATTGGTTGGAGGAGCTGACCAAGACTTCCAAGTACTACCCTGGACACTCTAATACCCCAGACTTGAACCCAACTGATCATCTGTGGGACCACCTGGATGGTGGTGTTGGCTCTATGGATCCTCCTCCACGCTCCCTCCAGCAGCTGTGGGATGCACTGCACTCAGCATGATACCTCCAGATACCTGTGACCACCTACCAGGACCTTATTGAGTCTCCCAGCCCGTCTAGCTGCTGTCCATGCTGCACACGGCGGGCACTCTGGATATTAGCTGGTGGTCATAATAATGAGACTCCATGTCCACTCCATTTTGTTGGGATGTTGGGACATGCACTCTTCACACTCTTCTTTCTCTCTGTAGTCTCTCTAGGATTTGTAACTTCAGCAGTGCCCTCAAAAGAAGCCTGCTGTTTGTCTTCAACTCCTTACGTCATCCTCTCACCCTTCTTTTCTTCATCTTTCCTTCCTCGTCCATGCATCATCTCTTTGTCTGACCACAGCAGGAACCCTCAGGGATTCCTCTGGCCTGATTCAGGTTCCTTCCTGCTCTCAAGCTGTTCACTCACATCTGCTTCCTTCAATTTACTGCTGCTTGTATTATATCACGTCTTACTGGTTCAGTTCAATGCTAATTTGTTTGTATAGCAACTTTTTACAGCAAATTTTACAGTGACAGACATAACGAAGAACAAAAACTGCCACTAATACAACAAGAACTGAAGGAAATGGCCAAAGATTACTATTATTATCATTAATATTACTATTATTATCAAATACTTCACGTTATCACTGTACCCAGTTCAAAAAATAACGTTGTACAATCTGTGAAAGGTCAGTAGCAATGGAAATGTATGCTGCCATCTGCTGTTTGATTGTGGAATTTCATGATGTTACCACTGTGGAGCCACACGGGCTGCTTCTGCACTCCTATATTTTATTTACCCTAAAAATAATCTATATAGAAAGAACACATACACTCACATACACACAGACAAAGTACATTAGTACAAAAAACTAAGTGCAGTAGATACACAAGGGTCTAAAATAATCAGGAAATTGACATACAGGTACAAATATCATTAAAAACGCCATTTACATGATTCCTAAAGCTAGAAATTGGGATAAAAGATGTTTATTTAAAAGGTGTAGATGGTGTTTATTCTTTAAGAGTCTTATAAATGAATGTAAACCAATGTATATTGGGACGACTGTGTAAGGAGGGCCAATGAACCATAGAGTGAAGTAGGGCATTGACGTGTGAAGAACGTCCAACTTCTGAAGAGCACCTTTACCTGCCAGTCTGTAGAAACCACATCAACATAACCAAGCAGAAGAAGGACAGTCATCGGAACCAGAGTGATTTAGCAGAACATGTAAACTAGGAATGATGTCTATAGAGAAAACCAAGCTTGGCCTTGACCTTTGACTGTAAGTGACTACACTACCTACCAAACATCCAGAAACATTTCAGATATCATAAGTCAGGCTCCAGTCTAGATGTCACCCAGAGGCTTGTACAGTGGATGCTATGCATGATGGCCTCATCACTTCATGCTCTTCCCTTCTTACCCCAATGAACCCATCACTTTGGAATACAGTTACTCTGGGCTCATCAGTCCACATGACATTTCCCTATTAGTCTAGAGTCTCCAGTCTTTAAGCCTTATAGCAAACTGAAGCTGCTTAGTCTCACAAACAAGTGTTAAGTTTTGTATTTCCGAGATGAGAGGCCTCATTGAGATCCCTATGAATACAGCAGAAGCAAAGTAATGCATCTGGAATAACGTGACCCGGGGATGGGGACAGCGTTTGGAGAATGAGAGGAAGGGGATGCACCTGTTTGGCCTACAGAGGAAGGCTGCACCAGGTCAAACAAGGTTGGAGAGCCAGAGTGAGCGAGCCAGGGTGAGTAGTGGTATACATACATTTCAAGGCCACATGAGCATCTGACCTCTGCCAGAAAATAAAAGCTTAAGCGAGAGATGTCCTTCCACATGCTGTTGTTTACGTTTCCATGGCCTTAGAAACATCCAACCAGTCCCAATTTTCATTCTATTTGAATTATGAAGTTGGATTTTCTCCAAACCGGACTTGATCATTCAGTCACATACATTTAGAAATTAATTCTAATCATTCCAGTTAACATCTCTGCCTAGATTGTTCTGACAACTCAGTAAATTTTAATTAAAAAAACAGTTGTCTGTCATATTTCAGATATACGTAGTCACGCTTCAGTCCAGATGTCAACCTACTTAACACAGAATGCTGCCTCCAGAGGCTCGTACAGTGGACACTATGCATGATGGCTGCATCACTTAATGCGCTTCCCTTCTTATCCCGAAGAGCCCATCACTCTGGAATAGGATCAGTCTGTATCAGTATGCTTATGCAGCAAACGGAAGCTGGCTAGTCTCACTAACAAGTGGGTTTTGTATGTCCACACAGCTAATAAGTCCCAGTTCTGTGAGTCCTTGTGGTGTGGAAATGAGTATACTCTACTGTTGATTTATTACTACAGTATTTGACTTCGTCAAGCGCTCTCCCATGGAGCTGATGGTTCGCCACTTTCCATCCAGGTGTTAACAATGCGCTGGTCAGTTCTGACACAGTTCCAGGTATTCCAGCTTCTCTTTAGCTGTTTTCTTTGCTTGACACCAATAATTCGACATGTTTCTGAAACACAATAATCTGTACATTTTTCTTGACTGGGAATCTTCTTCCTACATGGCTGAGGACCTGCTTTGACTGCTCAGTACTTCATTAAGCTAAATCAAGATTGCTGCTGAAGGAACTGAACACATTCATACAATGTCTGGGGCGTCCAGGAGAAATCTGGAACTACACTTGGTTCTTCAAACTGGATCAAGATCTGATCTACTTCTCTCACAATAAGATATTCATGTTACTTTGTATTGTATGTATGATTATTTACATCTGTTTTAATGATATTTGGTGCAAATACACTTATTGACAAGATCCCCGGTTCGAAAGTCAGAAGTGTGACGTCACGTGCCGGAAGAACGAATCTACAAAAGAATACAAAACGCTAATCCGGCTTTCCGGCATTGATATTAAGAATTAATTTAGATTTATTTATTTGTATCCTATCTTTAATATTAGGAGACTTTATGTTCGATTTCTCTTCACTGGTAAGAAGTATTTATATTAAATAAATATGTATTTATTATTTAGATTTTAGATTTTATAGGTTTCGCTTTTGCTTCCGATTCGACGGATCCACTCTTCCAGGGTAAACAGACGATAGACACAGCCTTTTTATTTCATAAAATAAATAAATATAAATATTTCATGATTAATAATATCTGCTCATTTTAAAAAAAGAGTTTATATGTCGAACAGAACGAATTACAGGCTTTTATTTACATTCACCGCTACACATGGAGAGCGACGCGCAGACCGAGTGGAGTTTGGCGTTAGTAAACGATTTAACCGCGTAAATATTTTTATTAATATTAAAAATTAAATGTAAATACATATTTTAAAAGTTAGTTTTTCTTTGTTTACAGCGGCGGTGAGATTCCGGTGTTCCTCTCTATGTGGTCCGTCGCTGCTCCATGCAGTCTGTGGTCAGTTCCGGGGGCTCCATTGGCCGGACTCTACTGCGGCTACGAACTGGACAATATGCCGGTCAGCAAGGAAGCGAAGGAGCAGGACAGCCAGGTGGGGGTACAGTGTCACGACCTGGGCGGGATAGGTGGGGTTATATCGCTGGGAAAGACTCAGGGGGGCTTCATACAGTCACCGTAAACTAACACGCTAATGCTAACGTCTCTAGCTTTTCAGCTAGCGTGTTGTTATTCCCCCAGTTATTAAAGTTCTCTGACCAGAACTGCCCACAACACCTGACCTGGACAGTGTCGAGTTTCTTCTGATCTAATATTTCTGGTCAAGCTTAATCGGAAAGCACCAAGTCATTAGTTAAAGGGGGCATTCCACTGATAGCCCCCCCCAACCAAACAGTCATAAACAGCCTGTGTTAAAGGGGGATTTCATATCTCTTTAAAAATATCTGAATAATGTAGTCCTTGAGATGCAAACAGAGCCAGTAAGTGTAGTTTGATAGGAAATGATTAGTTGTAGAGAAGCATATAAGCTCTGGTTCCTTTAGAATGGTGCTGAAGGGAACCAGACGTCTATGTGCGTACAATACAAATATACACACAGCTGTTGTGACAGCCTGTTTTTTTGGTTCCCATAAGATTGAACTGCAATTCCTTGGTATGTTACCTACATGGAACTTCATAGAATTTCAACACGTGGCCAATAAGTAGGTTTAAGATTTATTTATATGCATCTTTTACAACAAATGTTATGACAAAGCAGCTGTACAGAAAAATCCAGGTCCAACTGGCAAGTGAGCCTCGCCAGAGGCAACAGGGGCAAGAACTAATTCCCTCAGATCAAGAGGAAGAAACCTTGAGAGGATCCAGGCTCTGAAAGGGGAACCCACCTCCTCTAGTACAAAAACAATAAGAAAAAGATGAACTAGTTTGTGCTTGAATGAATATAGAGACAGAAAGGAGGAGAAGACAACAGCTGTGGTTAAGTAATCATATGTTGTCATAATACCGCATGACAGTATTACTTAACAGAGACGTTGCACTAACCTAGTAGTAACATCAGAAGACAGTAAATCCATTTAAGTTCCATCTATTTCTTCATAATTGTATATAATTAACCACCTAAAATTATTAATTTCTAATATTTTATGAAGATGACCCGTTCTAGAGCGACATGTCAAGTGTTTACCGTGGTAGTGGTACGCTCTGGTTCTATGTGTGGCTATAAACACAGCTGTGTTGTGATAACGCCCTGGTTTGATTCCCACAATGTTTAACTGTAACTCCTCAGAAAGTTGCGACAGCGTTATATAACGTTCCAGAGAAGCTTGTCAAATGTTTACCGTGGACGTTGTCACAGTGTAACTGGGTTTGCCGGATGTACAACGTAACAGGCATGAGCTGTGAGATGTACAATGTTGTTCTACGCAGATATAATGAAATATATATATATATATATATATATATATATATATATATATATATATATATTACTGAAAACGCAGTAAACAAACAGTGTTTACCTTTTTTATACCATTTCCACTTGTGGCAGTATAAGAAATATTTCAAATGCACTGTATATGAACATAAACAGGAACAAATTATAATCCATTTCAAAGTTAACTGTTATTTCGATTGAAATAAAAAAAAATTCTAGGTTTAAACAGAGCCAAAGTTTCACAGTTTCCACAGGTGGTACCCAACTTCTCTCCTAGTCCGTTTCATTTTATTGTTCTATATTTAAAACGTAAAATTATGTAACATTTTCTAATAAATTAAATTAGTAAAAAAAAAAATTTGTTTACAGAGCTTACATACCGCCATTTTTGAAAAGGCTGAACCTCTTTTGAGGCCAAGTTCACGATTCAATATATCACAATATATTGTGATACTGCAAGTAAAGTGAGATACTGTGATTTTTCAAACCCTACTATTAAAACACACCACTGTATAAACAGGTTTGCCAATACTTACAATAGCACTGCGCCCTTGTGCTGCTTGTTAATGTTGGAGTGGAGCTGAAAATGGATTACAACACTGCCATCTAATGGTCAAAGGATTAAACACAACACACAATGATTCACCATCTGCCAGGAATCTGTGTATCGATACTGTGTTTTTGAGAATCGATACAGTATCACTAAACAAGTTGCTATTAAGTAAAAATAATACTGTAAATCAATGTTATTTAATAGTGATGCTGTGACTAACTTTGTTCAGACAACGTTGTGGCAACATTGTGTTTATGCTGGTGTAACCGTTTTTGTTTTTTTTGTTTTTTTTTTTACTAAACCACCGCTGAACATGCACGAGTCTTCCGAGTTTATACATGTTAATATTGGGGATAGTACAATAGGCATAACTCTGCTGTTCCTTGGTCACTATTTGGTTTCTCATTGCTCTGCACATACCCCCCCGTCACCAATAATGGATTAAAATACACTTTAAGCCACAAATGTCATCAAACATCTACGTGTGTAAGAAAATATTGAGCATCCCGATTTTATGCTTCGTGATACTTTATCGCGAGTATCAATTTTGTAAATGTGTTTAGTATCTCAATATAGTTTGCTATCAAAGATTTGTGGTACATGGTGGTTCACTTTGTGTGCCATTTACACCACTGACCACTAGGTTACCATCAGACCATCCATTCCAACATAAATAAGTAGTGTAAGGGCGCCCTGCGGGGCTTCCACCAACATCTTTGACCCAACGTTTTCGTTTTCTACCTCAGAAGAACCCCATGTTTACATCTCAGCCATTTAATTATGTCCAGTCTAGGAATGCTGGATTAACTGGGAAATCATACCTGGAGAGGCAGAACTTTCCACCTCCAGTTTAAGTCGGAGGCAGAATATGTGCATGCTGGGTATTGTAGGGAGAGAACAGTGATTAGATGAAGATGATCTAATATGATGGATTTTGTCCAACCAATGTAAGTCACATACTTAACTCTAGTTTGCGTCTGTACAGTGTAGTTGGATCAGAGCTGGGAACGCTACCGTAGACCAAAGCTCTGGCTGATCTGCTGTGCTGGTGTGTTGTTGTTGTGTCTTTGGCAGACAGAAGACTGGACGGCAGACAAAGGCTCCAACACCAATGACGACTGGGTCACTGTTATGGTAAGGTTCTTCTGTTTGCAATTACTTGGTCTTGGAAATTACCAGTTTAGACCATGTTTCATGACTTGCTTGCGCTAATAACTACATGTAGACCTGCCGTGGCATATAGCCCCGCCCTCGATCGGTATCGGCTATCGGTTGATCATGCTGAAAGGTGATCAGCGATCAGAATCGGCCTCAAAAACGCTGATCAGTCCATCTCTAATGTAAAAGACTTGAGCACAACGGCTGCTGTTTACATTGTCTGAACATTTCATGAAGAATGGACCAGTAGAAAGGCTCCAAAATAGCTTGGAGAAAATTCTGGTTCCATTGACTTACATTGAAAGTAAAGACTAGTTATACACATTGGACTGTTTCCCCGGCTGTCCCATTAAAAAGACTCTCAGGGGCCACGTTTGGGTCGTGTACCTCTTGGTGAGAGATCTGCTGGACATGCTGCCTCTATGACTCTCTCAAACACATTTGAGAGGCACATCATCAGACTGAGAGAAACAGAAGGTCCTTTCCACGAACTGTTTCCACCGTCTAGTCCGTTCTGACCAAGCTGTTAGGAGGTGTTAAGGTCAATGGTTATGTGAGGGCTCGTACACACAGTGAACAGGCTCTGGACCACCAGTAGAGAGGATCGTTTGTTCAGACAAGCATGAGCAGCTCCCTCAGTTTTGTATCATCTTCAGAAACCAATCCAGGTTCTCTTTGGGATCTAAAGGCAGTCGGTTTGATTACAGAGGCCTCGTGTTGACGCTTCAGTCCTGCCTTTGTTGTAGGGCGACATCCTGACTGACCCTCTTGTGATGATCTGGGAAGCATCGCTATGACAGTCGGCCCCCTCCTAGTATTAATACGATGGTCACGAACAGCTCAGCCATATGTGCAGGATGTCCACATATGCTGCCTCTCACGGCAGGATTTCCAACTAAGATTGTTCAGGGTAATGGTCCACACACAGCAAGGGTTTCCCAGGAATGACGCCAGCAGATCCCAACAGTTTCTTGACGTGCCAGATTTGTCGCCAGTCCAACATTAATAGGACAAACTCCATGTGGCCTTCAGATCAGCTCAAGAACTTCATAGAATGGGTTTCCATGGCCGAGCAGCTGCATCCAAGCCCAACTGCGAAGCGTCGTAGACTCTAGAGCAGTGGAGACGTGTTCTCTGGAGTTACCAATCACGCTTCTCCATCTGGCAGTCTGGGTTTGGCGGTTTCCAGGAGAACGGTACTTGTCTAACTGCATTGTACTGAGTGTAAAGTTTGGTGGAGGGGGGATTATGGCATGGGGTAGTTTTTCAGGAGTTGGGCTCGGACCCTTAGTTCCAGTGAAAGGAACTCCCAACTTTGTGGGGACAGTTTGGGGACCTTCCCGTTCCAACATGACCACCTTTTGGGATGAATTAGTGTGGAGACTGCGAGCCAGACCTTCTCGTCCAACATCAGTGTCTGTCCTCACCAATGGTCTTCTGGAAGAACGGTCAAACATTCCCATAAACACTCTCCTAAACCGTGTGGAGAGCCTTCCCAGAAGAGCTGAAGCTGTTATGGCTGCAAAGGTTGGGCCGACATCTTATTAAACCCTTCATTATTTAGGATTTTGCCTGCAGTTCTGCACTAAACCACCAGATGCCGCTAAAGTAAATGGCAAAAGAGTTACTGAGTATTTAATAATGTTCCCTCCTTCTCTCTATCTCTCTCTGCAGCGCTCCATAGATGAGTACAGCTCCAGGCTGGCTATGCAGCGTGAGTCTCTGGTCAAGCAGGACGAAGCTGACCAGGCTGAACACGTGCTCCTCGTCGAGAATCTGAAGAAAACCAGGGATGAAAAGCAGCGGCAGCACCAGGTCCGCCACCAATCCCACCCAGCAGGTCCACATCTTCAAATGCGCCACCAAGTGGCATTGCGATATCTGCAGGCTGTTAGAGCAGAGCTCCCAAGCTGGACCTTCTAAGCTCTACGAAGCGCTTGTGTTGGTTTTATGAGTTTGTCCTTCAAGAAATAGAGACACCTTAACTTTCTTTGGCTCACAGGTTCTAAGGAACAGTGTAGAACAGGGGTGTTAATCTCTGAGCTGTTACAGTCCAGAACACGGTATATATATATATATATATATATATATATATATTTTTTTTTTTTTTTATTTATTTATTTATTTTTTTTAAATTATTATTAGCCTGTCATGTCTGAACGGTGATCCGAATGCACTGATGTACCAAACATATTTGCTTTTACAAGAACAGCTTTATAGGTTTTCTATAGCCTATTCTTGTTTATGTTTGTATTTTAATTTATTTTTATTTAGTTATTTATGCCAAGCCTGACAGGCAATAAAGAAGGGGAAAAAATAAATAAATAAATAAAAAGGAAAGAAGAAAGAAGTAGTAGTAGATATACATACATACATAAACATATTCACATATTTACACATAAACATATACATATATTCACCCACACTCAATTCTACTATTCGATTTTCCAATTTCCACAACAAAAATGAAAGACTACAGATCGTCTTTCTGCCGTTTTCACTGGCTGAGGGGTCACCATTCCAGCATTGGCATGACGTGGCAATCCCCCGCTATGAGGAATGAGGTGCAGAATTACTTTCGTTTCAGGCAAACATGCGAACGCAGCATTAAAGGTAGAGCACAAATCCGTGAGCACCTTTTTATTTGTTTTCCATTCAAAACAGCCATTAATTCAGATATTTAGTTATGAATTCAGCTAGAAACATTTTCTCCTGTAGAGCTTCTCATACAGTACAATCTGGAATTCATAGCTCCAGTAAACGATGGTGAGCTGTGCTGGTCCATTAGCAGCAACATAGCACTAAACTATGATACTGCCACCACCATGTTTCACAGTTGGGATACATTGTAAGCTGGAATCCAGGCTTTGGTTGGTTTCACCAAACTTAGCATTTCCCCATTTAAGCCAGACCCATGCCATTACTTCACTGGACTTCTGGCTTATCCTGGTGGTCAATGGGAAACTAGTAGTGCTTTTCCATACGTCAGTGTGATTATTATTATTTAACCCTTTCCAAGCTTCTCCTTCTATAAACAACCCAGTATTATTATCAGTTCTCATCTAATACCTGCTTTGACTGCTCAGTACTTCATTAAGCTAAATCAAGATTGCTGCTGAAGGAACTCAATGCATTACATACATTACATAAACCTAACTTTGTTCTTCAAACTGGAGCTCAAGATCTGATCTACTTCTTTTACACTAACATATTCATTCAAGATCTGCTGTTCTTACTGGTGGAGGCCAAGTTTGCGTTGGGTTTTGTTTATGTACATTAGAGATGAGAACCGATTGGCTGATTGGTACTTCTGTCCCTGTTTGCAGGCTCTCATTGATAAGATCGAGTCTCTGCGCGTGAAGCTGGAACTGAACAGCAGTAAGACCACCAGGAAGAACTTCACCGCCAAGCTGGAAGAACTGACCGCAGAGAAGAACCGATTGGCAGAGGGGAAGAGAAGGCAAAGACATTTAAACCTATTGTCGTTGGACGATTTTCGTTTTCCTACATCGTTTGAACACGGCAGCTGCCGTTTACATTGTGCGACCATTTCATGAAGAATGGACCAATAGAAATGCTCCAAAATTCTGGTTCCATTGACTTGCATTGAAAGTGAAGACGGTTTTTGGCCTCTCCTGTAAAGTTGCTATTTTGGGGATACTTGGTTCTCTTTGAACAGCAACGGTACATACTCTGGATTGTAAAATTGAGGGATAACGTGTTAAATTCTTTGCTTCTCGTTCTGTTTTAGATTGGCTCAAGATTTGGACGAGGCAGACCGAAAGCTGAAGCAGCTCATTGAGGAGCAAACCAATGAAAAGTAAGACTCTTTTAAGCCAAGTTTCTTGGTGTGGCGCTTTTTACAACAATGTAATTACAAATCAGCTTTGCAAAAGTTCTTACCATAAACCACTTGTGTCCATGAACCCCTGGAACCCTTTATCTAAAGGGGGTGATATCTGTGATCCAACCCGTTGCCAGATAAGATACTCAACCGTGCTGTGCGTTGGCTCCATTGGGAGCTTCTTGGATGAATCACTGATGCTTTTCGCTCTACCACAGGCTCTCATGGGAACAGGAGATAGCTGATCTTCGGGACGAGAAGGAGAGACTTTCCAAACAAGTGGAGGAGGCCAATCAGACCGCTCTAAAGGACGAGGTGAGCCTGAATGTCAAAGCGACCACAGGGGTCTTCAAACTTTGAATCCAGCTCGTGGTCCCGCAGTGATAGATAGATAATCAGGTGGCAGGTGTGGGCTATAGATTAGGGATCCGGTCTTGTGACTGGAAGGTCATCAGTTCGATCCCCTGGACCAACAGGACACGACTGAAGTGCCCTTGAGCAAGGCACCTAAACCCCAACTGCTTCCTGGGTGCTATGGACAGGGCTGCCCACTGCTCCAGGCAAGTGTGCTCATGGCCCCCTAGTGTGTGTGTTCACTAGTTTGTGTTTATGTAGGTTAAATGTGGAGGTCAAATTCCACTGTGTGCAAACACAAGTGGTAAATAGTAGGTCACAACATTGTGCTCTGGAAGATTCCTGGCAGACAGAATACCCTGTGGGATTTCAGTTCCACAGAGTTAGCCGTATTTATAAATGGAGATCTGTAAGGACTTGTAGCATAAGATGAAAAAGTGATTGCCCCCTTGTTAAAATATACCGTCACTGTGGTTTCTGACACCTGAGTACACTGTCTCTGCCACACCTGTTCTCAATCAAGACATCACTTAAATAGGACCTGCCTGACAAAGTGAAGTCCACCAAAAGATCCTTAGAAGCTACACGTCATGCCGAGATCCAAAGAAATTCAGAAACAATTGAGAAAGAAGGTATTTGAGATCTATCAGTCTGAAAAGGTTTATAAAGCCATTTCCAAAGCTTTGGGAATCCAGCGAACCACCGTGAGAGCCATTGTCCACAAATGGCGAAGACATGGAACAGTGGTGAACCGTCCCAGTAGTGGCCGGCCGCCCAAAATGACTTATTCAAGAGGTCACAAAAGACCCCACAACAACATCCAAAGAACTGCAGGCCTCACTTGCCTCAGTTTCGGTGTTCATGCCTCCACCATCAGAAAGAGACTGGGCAAACATGGCCTACATGGCAGAGTTCCTTGACGAAAACCACTGCTGAACCAAAAGAACATTAAAGCTCGTCTCAGTTTTTCCAGAACACATCTTGATGACCCCCAAGACTTTTGGGAAGACATTCTGTGGATGGATGAGACAAAAGTTGAACTCTTTGGAAGCAAAAGCTTGGTTGCAGTTGTTGCTGCTAAGGGTGGCCCGGCCAGCTATCATTTAAAATCAGCTCTAATGTAATTATTTAATATATTAGGTATGTTGCACGTTTTATTTTGTTTACACCAACAACTCCTTAGTCGAAAGTAGAACATATGTTGTGGTGTTGACGAATACCACCGGTACTTGGTCTGACGAATTATGTATGGATGTATCTCTATTAATAATAGCTTAAACCTAAACCTTTCAAAAAAGTGTTGCACTTATTAACACTAACAAATACTTCACCCAGAGTACTAGTGGTAATGCGTGCAGTGTATCTTAACAGTAACGTCAATCAAATGTAGCTGATTTTAAATTATATACACAATTAACAAAACCATAAGTTACTTTGAATCAAGTAGCATTACAGCAATAATGTGTGTGTGTGTGTGTGTACAGGTTGCTGCTTTGGACTCTGAGAGGATGTTGGCGATTGCTCATGTAGAAGACTGGCTGGCGGAAGCTGATAGATACCTAAACAACCTCAAGTACTGTTTCTGTACCTGAAGACATGTTTGTTTGTTTGTTTGTTGGTGTTCTGATTGATGATTTGCTCTGCGGACAGGTTGGAACCTACGCCACAGCGCGCCCGACAGTGGCTGGAGTGGGAAAAGAATGTGGTTATGGCGCGCAGCAGTCTGACTAGACTACAGGTGAGTGGTTGGGCTAGTCTGTCAGAGATACAGGTGAAGGGTTGGGCCAGTCTGTCTGAGTTACAGGTGAGGGGTTCGGCTGGTCTGTCTGAGTTACAGGTGAGGGGTTCGGCTGGTCTGTCCGAGTTACATGTGAGGGGATGGGTCAGTCTGTCTGAGTTACATGTGGGGGTTCGGCTGGTCTGTCTGAGTTACATGTGAAGGGTTCGGCTGGTCTGTCTGAGTTACATCTAAGGGGTTCGGCTGGTCTGTCTGAGTTACATGTAAGGGGTTCGGCTGGTCTGTCTGAGTTACATATGAGGGGTTTGGCTGGTCTGTCTGAGTTACATATGAGGGGTTTGGCTGGTCTGTCTGAGTTACATGTGAGGGGTTCGGCTGGTCTGTCTGAGTTACAGGTGAGGGGATGGGCCAGTCTGTCAGAGCTACAGGTGAGGGATTGGGCCAGTCTCTCTGAGATACAGGTAAGGGGTTGGGCTCGTCTATTTGAGTTACAGGTGAGGGGATGGGCCAGTCTGTCTGAGTTACAGGTGAGAAGTTCGGCTGGTCTGTCTGAGTTACGGGTGAGGGGTTGGGCCAGTCTCTCTGAGATACAGGTAAGGGGTTGGGCAAGTCTGTCAGAGCTACAGGTGAGGGGTTGGTCAAATCTATTTGAGATACAGGTGAGGGGTTGGTCAAATCTATTTGAGATACAGGTAAGGGGTTGGGCAAGTCTGTCAGAGCTACAGGTGAGGGATTGGTCAAATGTATTTGAGATACAGGTAAGGGGTTGGGCAAGTCTGTCAGAGCTACAGGTGAGGGATTGGGCCAGTCTCTCTGAGATACAGGTAAGGGGTTGGGCAAGTCTGTCAGAGCTACAGGTGAGGGGTTGGTTAAATCTATTTGAGATACAGGTAAGGGGTTGGTTAAATCTATTTGAGATACAGGTGAGGGGTTGGTCAAATCTATTTGAGATACAGGTGAGGGGTTTGTCAAATCTATTTGAGATACAGGTAAGGGGTTGGGCAAGTCTGTCGGAGCTACAGGTGAGGGGTTGGTCAAATCTATTTGAGGTACAGGTAAGGGGTTGGGCAAGTCTGTCGGAGCTACAGGTGAGGGGTTGGTCAAATCTATTTGAGATACAGGTGAGGGGTTGGTCAAATCTA
Organism: Megaleporinus macrocephalus; assembly: GCA_021613375.1. Taxonomy (NCBI): domain Eukaryota; kingdom Metazoa; phylum Chordata; class Actinopteri; order Characiformes; family Anostomidae; genus Megaleporinus; species Megaleporinus macrocephalus. The sequence continues at coordinate 6,029,336 of CM038726.1, forward strand.
TTTGAGATACAGGTGAGGGGTTGGGTTGGTCTCTCTAACTTAACGTAGACATGCAACATAAACAGAAATAGCTTTTGCGCTGTGTTGCTTCTGGATTATAAAATACTAATGAAACACTGCCCCCTAGAGTTTAGGAGTGTACAGTGAGGGTCATGTGGAAAATGTTGGACCTTGTTGGAAAATTTTGGAATTGCTTCACCCTGTTTTTGTTTGTTTGCTTTCTTATTTTCAGAATATGTACAATGAGAACCTTAAGCTTCTACAGAGTGGTCGGCAGCTGGACAGTTTACCCCCAATCTCCATGCCATCACTCCCTGTCGTCCCCACGGTAGGTGTCTTTCTGGACATCCCACTGTACCTGCTGTTTGCCACACGTGTGAATGTCTCGGTGGTGTGGTGGGCAGCCCTATCCACAGTGCCCGAGGAGCAGTTGGGGGTTAGGTTCTTGCTCAAGGACACTTTAGTCAAGTCCTGTTGGTCCAGGGGTCCAGTCATTCATGATGGTCCATAGCTTGGAGAGCTCTGTTGATCATCTCACTGTGTCTCTCTCTTTGTCTCTCTCTCTTTAGATTGAGTTGTTTATGACTCCGCTCAGAAGCTCGGTGCAGATGGCGTACTACAGCGGCCCTGCCGCTCGTGTCCTTCCTCCCAGCGAGTTACACCTTGCCGGGGTCCCAGCCCACAGAGTGACCCCTCCGCTCCCTGCCGCCTCGTCCCGAAGCCTGTCAGCTCCCCCCATGACCGCTCCGTCGCACATAGTCAGGCCCAAGGCCCCGTTGTCCACACCCGCCAGTTTCTCCACGCAGGCCCCCTTCAGTATGTCCGCCACGCCGTCCTCTTTCCCTCCGCAGACCACGCACAGCTTACCTCATAGCGTCACCCCCGCCGGGACATACGGCCCACCTGGACCTGCTCAGATCGCCGCACCAGTTTCCGCGGCGGTGGCAGCTCAAGCAGCAGGTTTGCCCCCCCATGTGACCCTTGTGGCAGCTGCAGCCACCCGAAACTCCTCCCCCCAGACCGTCCCCTCCAATCCGCCGCCTGCAGGCAAGCTGGACAAACTGCTCGAGAGACTGGGGACACAGTTCCCACAATGCACCAGGTACTAACGAGGCTTCTATTTCCTGTGTTACATAAGGCAGTATCAGCATCACCCTCCTTCCTAAACTCAATTAGTACTGATACACATGGTAGCTGATCCTGGATCAGAGAACTCCCTCATTACTGATACACATGGTAGCTGATCCTGGATCAGAGAACTCCCTCATTACTGATACACATGGTAGCTGATCCTGGATCAGAGAACTCCCTCATTACTGATACACATGGTAGCTGATCCTGGATTTGAACCTCCGTACTAAACTCCATCAGTACTGATACACACCGTAGCTGATCCTGGATTTGAACCTCTTTCCTAAACTCCATTAGTACTGATACCCATGTAGCTGATGCTGGATCAGAACCTTCTTCCTAAACTTCATTACTGCTTGATACACATGGTAGCTGACCCTGGATCAGAACCTTCTTCCTAAACTCCCTCAGTACTGATACACATGGTAGCTGATCCTGGATCAGAGAACTCCCTCATTACTGATACACATGGTAGCTGATCCTGGATTTGAACCTCCGTACTAAACTCCATCAGTACTGATACACACGGTAGCTGATCCTGGATTTGAACCTCTTTCCTAAACTCCATCAGTACTGATACACACGGTAGCTGATCCTGGATCGGAAAACTCCATCAGTACTGATACACATGGTAGCTGATCCTAGATATGAACGTCCTTTCTAAACTTCTTCAGTACTGATACACATGGTAGCTGATCCTGGATCGGAAAACTCCATCAGTACTGATACACATGGTAGTTGATCCTGGATTGGAAAACTCCATCACTACTGATACACATGGTAGTTGATCCTGGATCGGAAAACTCCATCAGTACTGAGACACATGGTAGCTGATCCTGGATTGGAAAACTCCATCAGTACTGATACACATGGTAGTTGATCCTGGATTTGAACGTCCTTCCTAAACTTGTTCAGTACTGATACACATGGTAGCTGATCCTGGATCGGAAAACTCCATCAGTACTGATACACATGGTAGCTGATCCTGGATTGGAAAACTCCATCACTACTGATGCATATGGTAGCTGATCCTGGATCAAAAAACTCTACCAGTACTGATACACATGGTGGTTGATCTTGGATTTAAACTTCCTTCATAAACTTCATCAGTACTTATACACATGGTAGCTGATCCTGGATCAGAAAACTCCATCAGTACTGATACACACGGTAGCTGTTCCTGGATGGGAACCTCTTTACTGAACTCCATCAGTACTGATACACATGGTAGCTGATCCTGGATTAGAACTTCTAATGAAAGTTATTCCAGCTGATTGCAGTTGTTTTATTATTAAATCTCTCTCGGTGTTCAGAACTCAGCTGATGACTGTGCTGCAGCAGATCAAGAGCGAGCGGGGCACTATGGCTGGCATGTCCATAGACGACGTCACCCAGCAGGTGTCCCAGAGACTGGCACAGAACGAGCGTCCAGTGAGTATGAATCCCCGTGTGTTCGTTGGCGCTAACATTTGTGGTGTTGTATCAGTGTTTGTGTCACCTGTAACCCTATCCTTGCTGTTTCAGGCTCCAGACCCTATAGCTCCTCCGAATGGCTCTCGCGTCTTTGCTGGTCCTCCAGGTCCAGTCCAGAGGCCCTTAGTCCAGCCTCTGGCTGTGCGTCCTCCTATCAGAGCCCCTAGTGGCCCAGTCTTCCAGCCAAGACCCACGCAGGTTAGATTCTGAATCAGAACCTTCTTCCTAAACTCTATAAGTACTGATACACATGGTAGCTGATCCTGGATCGGAAAACTACATCAGTACTGATGCACATGGTAGCTGATCCTGGATCGGAAAACTCCATCAGTACTGATACGCATGGTAGTTGATCCTAGGTCAGAACCTTCTTCCTAAACTCCATCAATACTAATACACCAGTAGCTTATCCTGGATTTGAACCTCCCTCCTAAACTCCATCAGTACTGATACACATGGTAGCTGATCCTGGATCAGAACCTCCTTCCTAAACTACATCAGTACTGATACACATGGTAGCTGATCCTGGATTGGAAAACTACATCAGTGCTGATACACATGGTAGCTGAACCTGGATCAGAACCTCCTTCCTAAACTCCATCAGTACTGATACACGTGGTAGCTGATCCTGGATTGGAAAACTCCATTAGTACTGATGCACATGGTAGTTGATCCTGGGTCAGAACCTTCTTCCTAAACTCCATCAATACTAATACACCAGTAGCTGATCCTGGATTTGAACCTCCTTCCTAAACTCCATCAGTACTGATACACATGGTAGCTGATCCTGGATCAGAACCTCCTTCCTAAACTCCATCAGTACTGATACACATGGTAGCTGATCCTGGATTGGAAAACTACATCAGTACTGATACACATGGTAGCTGATCCTGGATTGGAAAACTACATCAGTACTGATACACATGGAAGCTGATCCTGGATTGGAAAACTACATCAGTACTGATAAACATGGTAGCTGATCCTGGATTGGAAAACTACATCAGTACTGATACACATGGTAGCTGATCCTGGATTGGAAAACTACATCAGTGCTGATACACATGGTAGCTGAACCTGGATCAGAACCTTCTTCCTAAACTCCATCAGTACTGATACACGTGGTAGCTGATCCTGGATTGGAAAACTCCATTAGTACTGATGCACATGGTAGCTGATCCTTGATCGGAAAACTCCATCAGTACTGATACGCATGGTAGTTGATCCTAGGTCAGAACCGTCTTCCTAAACTCCATCAATACTGATACACCAGTAGCTTATCCTGGATTTGAACCTCCTTCCTAAACTCCATCAGTACTGATACACATGGTAGCTGATCCTGGATCAGAACCTCCTTCCTAAACTCCATCAGTACTGATACACATGGTAGCTGATCCTGGATTGGAAAACTACATCAGTACTGATACACATGGTAGCTGATCCTGGATTGGAAAACTACATCAGTACTGATACACATGGAAGCTGATCCTGGATTGGAAAACTACATCAGTACTGATAAACATGGTAGCTGATCCTGGATTGGAAAACTACATCAGTACTGATACACATGGTAGCTGATCCTGGATTGGAAAACTACATCAGTGCTGATACACATGGTAGCTGAACCTGGATCAGAACCTTCTTCCTAAACTCCATCAGTACTGATACACGTGGTAGCTGATCCTGGATTGGAAAACTCCATTAGTACTGATGCACATGGTAGCTGATCCTTGATCGGAAAACTCCATCAGTACTGATACGCATGGTAGTTGATCCTAGGTCAGAACCGTCTTCCTAAACTCCATCAATACTGATACACCAGTAGCTTATCCTGGATTTGAACCTCCTTCCTAAACTCCATCAGTACTGATACACATGGTAGCTGATCCTGGATTGGAAAACTACATCAGTACTGATACACATGGTAGCTGATCCTGGATTGGAAAACTACATCAGTACTGATACACATGGTAGCTGATCCTGGATTGGAAAACTACATCAGTACTGATATGCATGGTAGCTAATCCTGGATTGGAACCTCCTTCCTAAACTCCATCAGTACTGATACACATGGTAGCTGATCCTGGATCAGAACCTCCTTCCTAAACTCCATCAGTACTGATACACGTGGTAGCTGATCCTGGATTGGAAAACTACATCAGTACTGATACACATGGTAGCTGATCCTGGATTGGAAAACTACATCAGTACTGATATGCATGGTAGCTAATCCTGGATTGGAACCTCCTTCCTAAACTCCATCAGTACTGATACACATGGTAGCTGATCCTTGATCAGAACCTCCTTCCTAAACTCCATCAGTACTGATACACGTGGTAGCTGATCCTGGATTGGAAAACTACATCAGTACTGATACACATGGTAGCTGATCCTGGATTGGAAAACTACATCAGTACTGATACACATGGTAGCTGATCCTGGATTGGAAAACTACATCAGTACTGATACACATGGTAGCTGATCCTGAATTGGAAAACTACATCAGTACTGATACACATGGTAGATGATCCTGGATTGGAAAACTACATCAGTACTGATACACATGGTAGCTGATCCTGAATTGGAAAACTACATCAGTACTAATACACATGGTAGCTGATCCTGGATTGGAAAACTACATCAGTACTGATACACATGGAAGCTGATCCTGGATTGGAAAACTACATCAGTACTGATAAACATGGTAGCTGATCCTGGATTGGAAAACTACATCAGTACTGATACACATGGTAGCTGATCCTGGATTGGAAAACTACATCAGTGCTGATACACATGGTAGCTGATCCTGGATCAGAACCTCCTTCCTAAACTCCATCAGTACTGATACACATGGTAGCTGATCCTGGATTGGAAAACTACATCAGTACTGATACACATGGTAGCTGATCCTGGATTGGAAAACTACATCAGTACTGATATGCATGGTAGCTGATCCTGGATTGGAACCTCCTTCCTAAACTCCATCAGTACTGATACACATGGTAGCTGATCCTTGATCAGAACCTCCTTCCTAAACTCCATCAGTACTGATACACGTGGTAGCTGATCCTGGATTGGAAAACTACATCAGTACTGATACACATGGTAGCTGATCCTGGATTGGAAAATTACATCAGTACTGATACACATGGTAGCTGATCCTGGATTGGAAAACTACATCAGTACTGATACACATGGTAGCTGATCCTGGATTGGAAAACTACATCAGTACTGATACACATGGTAGCTGATCCTGGATCAGAACCTCCTTCCTAAACTCTATCAGTACTGATACACATGGTAGCTGATCCTGGATCAGAACCTCCGTCCTAAACTCCATCAGTACTGATACACATGGAGACATGATTGATTCTTTCTCTCTTCCAGCTTCCGCCTGTGCGTAAGCTGTGTTTGATGTGCCAGAACCATGTGGAGCCTGGAGCCCAGTACCAGACCAACTGCCCTCACACACTACACATAGAGGTGAGCCGTTGTCTGTGTGTATGTGTGTTTGTGTACGTGAGTCTGTTTATGAGCTTTCTCATTTGTGCTTTTGTTGTTTCAGTGCATCAGCGTGTGGCTGAAGTCCAGCAAGGACAACTCCTGCCCCTTCTGCCCCAGCAAGTAGATGGGTACACTCTACGTCTCCACTGACTGTAAGACTGACCAATGGCAGGTGGCGCAGTCAACGATACAGGACGTTAAAGATTTGTTTGTTTACTTTTATTTAATACCTCACAGCTGAAAATAGAGTCCCAGCCTTGTGCGTATATATTCTTCTAATTTCTCTCGTATCAAAAATAATAAACATCCTGTGTCCTGTGTGAAAAGCTATGTCACATATATATATATATATATATATATATATATATATATATATATATATATATATATATATATATATATATATATATATAGTCTCGTCACTGTCCAATGAAAAACATCTATGTCCATTTTTGTCCATTTTTATTTTTCTGCATCATTTGGATGCGGCGGCTGCCGTTTACCTTGCGTGAGAATTTCACGGTGAATGGACCATCAAAAGTGCTCCAAAATAGCTTGGAAAATTCTGGTTCCATTGACTTGCATTCAAAGTTAAGACAGTTTTTGGCCTCTCCTGTAAAGTTGCACGTTTCTTGAACAATAACGATACGATATTTAATATTTGAACTTGTTTTCGCCTGGAAAAGCAAAAAAAGCTGCTAATTATGTATTCTATCCTTAATTTTTTGCCGTTTTTGACGGCGAATTAGAGAATTTCTTTAACACACAGCGCTAAAATGCTGGCTGGTTCTAAAAAACATGACGTGGCAAATGTTCGCAAATTCTAGGTGCTTTAAGACAGCACAGTTTTTTTAATTTTAGAAGTTTTCAAAGTGGTTAAAAATGGAAATTAAATAATAATAATTGTATCTTTTGATAATAATATTCTGTATTACAGTTTTGCTATTATATTTTCAAATAAATGATAAAATATCATTTAAACGTAGTGTTGAATTACTCACAGTACTGGTTACTTAATTTCTATATGCTACAAGCATACCATAATAAAAGAAAAGGTGATGTAATACTGTGGTAAAAATGCTTCTGTCCCAACTTTTTGTGATATTTTTTTGTATGTGTTACATCAAATTCTACATTGAATGGAATTGAATCAAATTCCTGGTTCATGACAATACTGAAAGTTATTTTCTTGTACCTTGTTGGTCTTTGAAATACAAGTTTATTATATTATGTGGTACAATAAAAACAAGTCTGTATGATAACGTGAACAAATAAATAGATGTTAAATTTAAAAAGTTAAATTTAGCAATATTTATGTTTCCTAAAACCTTAACATTTACTAACTAAAAGCAATGTTATATATATATATATATATATATATATATATATATATATATATATATATATATATATATATATATATATATTAGTTAGTCCCAGAAATAGTTTGACAGTGACACAAGTTTTGGCATTTTAGCTGTTTACCAAAACATATTCAAGAAACAGTTATATAATCAATATGGGCTTCAAGTGCAACAAAAGTAATGGGACAATTATCTCAACAGCTTTTCCCTCATCACTCCATCATCGGTTACTTTTCCGCTATCACGCTGATGGAGTTCTATTGTTTTTTAGTCTAATGATGACCTGTTTCTCTTCCATTGAGAGCTCATTTGACCGCATGTTGTTGTTGTGGGTTCACAGCAACAGCTTCCGAATGCAAATGCCACACCTGGAATCAACTTGAGATAATTGTCCAATTACTTTTGGTACCTAGAAAAAGAGACAACCTCATATTAAAGAGCTGTAGTTCCTAAACCCTTCCTCCAATTAGGATGTGAATAGCCTCAAATAGAGCTGAGACAGCTTCCGAATATATATATATATATATATATATATATATATATATATATATATATATGTATATATATATATATATATATATATATGTATATATATATATGTATGTGTGAAGTTTCTAAGAAATTAGTTGAATCAAATCTAACACACATCTGCAGCTGTGAAAGAGACACTTGGAGATATTTGGGTGTGGTACACGTTTCTTTTATTGTGGATCATCACCTCATTGGTGGAAGTCATACCAGATACACGATGTCAATGCCGAGCGCGTACACTTATGAATCTGAGGCGTTTACTGTATGTATGTGTATGACTGATCGTGAAAGTCCGAGCTGTGTTTAGGCATTGATCGCCTGGGCGACGGAATCATAAACGGTCGTGAGCCTGGCCTTCACGGTGTCGAGGTAGGGCTCCAAGTGTCCTTGCAGCTCAGCGGTGTGGGGGGCCAGCTTCTCCTTGACGTCTTCCACGGCCTTCAGCACGTGCTCCTTGTACTCGTCGGCATAGGGGGTGGCCAGGTTCCTGAGGTCGTGCAGCTGCTTGGTCAGCTTGGCCCGGACAGCCTCCACGATGGGCACCAGCTTGGACTTGGTCTCCTCCAAGTTGGTCTCCACCTTCTGCCTCAGGTCCTCGAGGGCGGGCTCCAGCTTCTGGCGCAGGGCGCCCAGCTCCTTCTGGTTTTCAGCGAGGTACTCCTGGAGCATGGGGCCGAGCGTGCTGCGGTACTCCTCCACGTGCTTTTCAATGACCTGGCGCAGCTCGGCACCGTGAGGCTCCACCTGGGAACGCAGGTTCTCCAGCTCGGACAGAACGTGCTCACGCACCTGCTTGGTGCTCTCGACGAGATGGGCGGTGTATGGGCTCAGGGAGTGCGAGGCGGTGTCAGCATACTGCTGGAGTTTGTCCAGGCTCTCGGTCAGCTTTTGCCTGGAATTGTTGGAAAAATAGGGAAAGAGTTTAGTGGTCATTGGCGTTTCTCCTCAAGGTCTACTTTCCTGTACAGTTTAAGATTCTGCCCACCACCTTACACAACTAAACAAAGAAGTATGTTAGGTAGGTAGCTTTCCAGGATGAGGGCTGGTGGTCATTACTCAAGAGCAAGGTGTTCTTAAGTTTGGTTCTGGAGACTTTCAAGTATTCCTTCTCCCACAACACCTGACCCAACTACTTGGCTAGTTGTCAAGCCCTTTGTGATGTGGACCAGGCATGTTTAGGGCAGGCAAATGACTGCAAGTGCATGGACTGGGATTGGGAACCAGCGCTCTAGCTCAACAGAGTTGAGAACCACTGCCATCATTGCTTGTACTGTAGACTAGCACCAAGTAGGACATAGACCAGTTAGGACATGAGTTGATTAACTGGGAACTGGGAAAGCAGAGAAAGACCTGGAAATTTACTTTCCTGCGGAGTTCGGTTTGAACCTTAATCTTCTACACCAAATCCAACCGATCAGTATATTTAGAAGACCTTGATCAGCTCGATCAGGCATGTTAAATCAATAAATTAACTAAACAGTGGGCTTTTAGAACCACAGTTCATTGCTCTAGGTATCTTCCCAACCCAGCCCTAAGGTACCCAGCTCCACAACCTAGCTAGTATTCGTAGTATTCATTACTGCTTGGTCCAGTTGGGAGAAAGCAAATATATGCCCAACCTGGAGACACCCAAGGGCTGGGTTTGTAAGCAACGTTCTAGAGTAGTGGTTGTCAAAGAAAGTCCCAGGGGACCCCATACTTGGGTGTTCCCCAACTCCTAAGGTGACCACTTTGGGCAAAAGGTTGAGAAGTAACCATCAACATGAAAGCTGGCTCTTACTTGTACTGGTCGAATTCAGTTCCATCCAGGTTCTCCAGGGCCTTGGCGGCGTGGGCTTTCACCTGGTCCAGGTAGACCATGGCAGCTGCCTTGTAGTGCTCCACTTGAGAGGGAGCATCGGCCTGCAGCGTACGGGCATGGGAGCCTGGGAACCAACAGAGAGGGAAGACTCTTTAGAGGCTTTGGAGTGTGCTGGACCTCAAACCGCGGGTTAAATCTTCTAGCAAGACAAGCTAAAGCTAATAGCAACACTCGGATCGCTAAGGGGGCAAAGAGGAACAGACAAAGGACAAACGGTAAAGGCACTCACCCAGGGCCAAGAGGAGGGTCAGTGCAAGAGCCACAACTTTCATGGCTGAGTCCTACAGGAGAAGAGAGAACGTTGTTAGTATGCGTATGGGAATTCTAGGCCGATCTCCTTGATATTTTCCGTGTACCTTTCTGCTGATGCTGGTGAAAGGATATTTCTAAATTGTGGAAGTTGGGACTAGGTCTACCTGAACTGTGGAAAAATTGAACATGTATCGGTCCATTCGAAACATCTGGCTGTTACAAAACTGATACAATATCAAGCTTGGACAGAAACCCAGATTTGAATGGACATATGATGTTTCATTGACATGGCCAGCGTTTGGCAGATGCTCTTATCCAGACCTACTTACAGTTTACCCGTACACAGGAAGGCAAAGGCAGTACTTAAGAGTCTTACCCAAGACCTGTCATTAGTATCAAACCACAGTTTAATCTGATTATAGGTTTTCAGTAGACGTCTGGATCGCAGTCTCTGCCACGACCACAAACCTCCACTACACTCTCGAAACAAAGAACGTTTCTTCTTCTTCTAACAAAGTTAGACGTAACCCTGTTTCTAACAATTCCAATAACCAATCATTTTCATGGTCTATATTCTGTCTTTAAGGCTGAGCTATTCTTTGGCTTCCTTCTATTTCTTTCTCCCATTCTCGTTCCTCTCCATCTCCATCTCTTCCCCCATAGATCAAATGCGCTCTTACCTTAGAGGTGGTGCTCTGGTGAGTGACACTAAACTCCGGCGACGACTGGGCTTATATAGGCCGCTCACTGTGAGTGTGTGAGATGGAGCTGGACTCCAGCCCTCCTGCATGGAAGTTCAAAGGTTGGGAGCACGATGGGGACCTGGATCAGCTATCAGCTGTGATTTAATCAGTGTAGGACCCACGCCCCTCCTCCACCGGCAGCGACTGCATGACCATATTAATGGGTAGAATCAGTTTTTACCAAACATACACACAACCCATGCTAGATATATCTGATATTTCTTATTATAAGATTGCTGTTGTATTCTAAGATGAACTCATCTCTGGACATGGCCTACTTGTTTTATCCAGTAATAAGTGAAGTTCTCTCACTCAGTTGGTAGATACTGCTGTTCGTCATTTCTTCAACCAACAAATCATCTGCCAATGGAACAACGTCCCTATATAATACATGACATATAAGAAGCAAGTCTACAGATTATAGGTTTTTACAGTGTCCCAATAAGAAATATCCCTCACATTGACTACTTTTATAATGAAACCCACTCCTAAAACCTCTATAACCTCAATTTGAGACCTTTTGAAACTAGAAATCTGTTGATAATTCAGTTACCACTCTTCAGATGTATCATTCCATAACTAAAATGAAAGATTTGGTAGCTATTATTGAACTAACATATCTGCTTATGGCACCTAACCCTAAATTCCATGATGAATGGACCAAACCATAAAACACAAAAGTTGAAGTATTTAACAAAAGTAGAGTATTTGTTTTCCTTCTCAGCATTGATACATCTTATGTAGATACGATAGTGAGGAACTGTTGGGAATGTGCTCAACAGTTCCTCAAAGAAAACTCTAAAGGTTTTTAAGTTCTGGTTCCTTAGATTACATGGTTTCATATAACAGACACTGTTTAGAGAGGTCAGTTACATAATTACGGTTGCTATCGTTATTATTTACATTGCTGTCGCATGGCGTTCTCCGCATGGCGCATGATTCACCTTCCACGCTTCTTTTATAGCTTTTTAATGGCTTAATCGAGTTTTACAGTATCAGGTCATATCATTCTCAGTCAATACTTTAATAACAGCTACTGCTCAGAACTAAACTTGGCTAGAAAGTAAAGGTAGAATGGGGAAAGATAGTGAACAAACTTTGGCCTAGTCAGCTAATAATGTAGAAGCTGTTGCAGGACAATGTTGATATTTTTGAATACCTTAATTGTGTTTCCTGTGTTCCCCTAAAACTTTAAAAAGAATAAATAGATAAAGAAAACCTGACTATGCCTGGAAAAAGAAAACTACAGCATTCCAGCATTGGAACATTATTCCATCTGTGAAACATGGTGGTGGTAGTATTATGGTTGCTACATCTGGGCCAAGACAGCTGCCATCGTTGAAGCAATGGAAATGTTGTTTCATGGAAAGAAACCCACCAACATCCCTACGTTTGTAACTGTACTGTATGGAGGAACGGGCTAAAGTTCTGATACGTTACCTGAAATATACACCACTGTATATAGTAATATCAGGTTGTTGCCATGGTGTTGTTATGTGGGCGCTGTGATATACTAGCTTGTTTATAGGACGTTGGTGCATCATCTGGTAGTTATTACAACTAAAGTGCCCTTGAGCAAGAAACCTAACCCCCAACTGTGCCCAGTGGATAGGGCTGCTCACCACACTGGGCAAGCATGATCGCTGCCCCCTAGTGTCTGTGTATGTAGACGTTTCACTGCTCCCTAGTGTGTGTGTTTATGTGTGTATTTTACTGCTCCCTAGTGTGTGTGTATCTGTGTGTTTTGTTCACTTGTGCGTGTGTATGTGGCTGTTCAATTGCCTCCTAGGGTGTGTGTGTGTTCACTAGTGTGTGTGTGTGTTCATGTGTGTATTTCACTGCTCCCTAGTGTGTGTGTGTTCATTAGTGTGTATTTAAAGGTGCGTGTTTTACTGCCCCCTAGTATGTGTGCTTACTAGTGTGTGTATGTGGGTGTTTCACTGACCCCTAGTGTGTGTGTTCACTAGTGTGTTTCACTGCCCCCTAGTGTGTGTGTTCACTATTGTTTATGTGTATGTGAGAGTTGTACCGCCCCCTAGTGTGTGCGTTCACTATTGTTTATGTGTATGTGAGAGTTGTACCGCCCCCTAGTGTGTGCGTTCACTATTGTTTATGTGTATGTGAGAGTTGTACCGCCCCCTAATGTGTGCGTTCACTATTGTTTATGTGTATGTGGTTGTGTCACTGCCCCCTAGTGTGTGCTTTCACTATTGTTTATGTGTATGTGGTTGTGTCACTGCCCCCTAGTGTGTGCGTTCACTATTGTTTATGTGTATGTGGTTGTGTCACTGCCCCCTAGTGTGTGCGTTCACTATTGTTTATGTGTATGTGAGAGTTGTACTGCCCCCTAGTGTGTGTGCTGTTGCTGTTATAGTCTAAAATGGTATGAGTATATTTCCATTCATTATCTATGGGGAACAAGAATTCTTTTAATTACTAAGTAATAATAATAATAATAATAATAATAATAATAGTAATAACTCTGTGGTATAACAGAAATCACGGAGTTCTCCTCTAATCAGGTTCAAGCGGTGGATGAGTGACCCTTGATCTTCTTCTTGTCCACCACTCAGAAGCTTAACCTTATAAACAGATGCTGTTCTCGCAGCAGCGCTGATTCAATCAATCCCTGCAATCTGATTGGCTGCCTGACTGATACTGTGGACTAGGGCAGCTCGGCTCCTTCGCTGTGACTGTCAAAGTGCACTGAACGTCACTCGGCGGCGATAAGATATCTGAGAACGTGGATTCTTCAAGTTATCGCTGTCCACAGTGTTTGTGTGCGTGAGGCACAGATAGTGTCATCCTTTGGTCTGCAACTGGGTGATGACACGCTTCTACCTGACCAGGTGAGGTTACTTCAGGTCACAAACACCCTATACAGTGACATCATACCAAAGAAATGCTCAACAACCCAACAGACACAGTATATAAACCAATACACACTGACCAGCCAGAACATTACAACCACACTGTCCACTGTATCAGCTCCACTGACCATACAGGAGCTCCACCTACAGACTGTAGTTCATCTGATTCTCTGTATACTTTATTACTCTGTTCTTTAATGATCAGGACCCCCACAGGACCACCACAGAGCAGATACTATTAGGGAGTAGATACAAGGAGGGGGGTTTGATGTTATGGCTGATGGGTGTTTTGGTTTCTATGTTACCTGATGGACATGGATCCAGTTCAATAACCATCAAATGTTATTGGTTCAGATGAATTGACTTTCTTCCAGATGCACTTATACTTACTATAGTGATACTTGATAATTTCTCACAAGCACAGCATATTCAAATTTAGCGAGTTCTTTATAAACACTAACCAACTGCATGGCTAAACACCTGACTTCATCTGGACCTTTGGGATGAACTAGAACGGTGATTGTGAGCCTCTCGTCCAACATCGGTGTCTCACGAATGCTATTCAGGCACCTCAAAATCTTGTAGAAAGCCTCCCAGAAAACTGGAAACCAACTCCATATTAAGGCCTATGGATTTAGAATAGGGCATCATAAAAGCTCCTGTAGGCATAATGTGTAGGTGTCTCAATACTTTTGTCAAGGAAACAAGGCGAAAGGCACATTATCACACAAACTTCCACTACACTAACTCTAGAAGATTCATCTCCAACATGACACACCATCAAACTCATACAATGTCTGGAATCTGGAACTACACCTTGTTCTTCAAACTGGAGCTCAAGATCTGATCTACTTCTCTCACAATAACATATTCATGTTCCTTTGTATTGTATGTCTGATTATTTACATCTGTTCTAATCAGATCTGCTGTTCTTACTGGTGTACATACACTTATTGATCAGATAAACAATTTAAAACAACAGCTCAGGTGCCTCAGACACAGTGGTGTGTATAGCATAACATAATGGATGGTGGACGTAGGGCTGGGCGGTAAAACGATAACGATAATTATCGTTAAATAACGTTTCCTCGATAGAACTATAAGACGTAGTCGATAGAAAGTCGATAGAATTAAGTTCCGTCCTTGTTTTGAGGGACAACATGAACAGCCAATGAGAATGAGAATAGCGCCACCCCCAAACCAATCAGGTGGCTAAAGTGTAAAGTCTTGTAATCTGGTTACTGCAGGCGTGTAGGGCCTCCTTTTGCAGCCAATACAGCTTCAGTTCGTCTCAGTAATGACATATACAAGTCCCGCACAGTGGTCAGAGGGATTTTAAGACATTCTTCTTGCAGGACAGTGGTCAGGTCACTACGTGATGCTGGTGGAGGAAAACGTTTCCTGACTCGCTCCTTCAAAACACCCCAAAGTGGCTCAATAATATTTAGATCTGGTGACTGTGCAGGCGATGGAAGATGTTCAACTTCACCTTCATGTTCATCAAACCAATCTTTCTCCAGTCTTGCTGTGTGTATTGGTGCCTTGTCATCCTGATACACAGCACCGCCTTCAGGATACAATGTTTGAACCATTGGATGCACATGGTCCTCCAGAATGGTTCAGTAGTCCTTGGTAGTGACGCCCATCTAGCACAAGTATTGGGCTCAAACCATCACTGATCCACCCCCATGCTTCACTCTGGGCATGCAACAGTCTGGGTGGTACGCTTCTTTGGGGCTTCTCCACACCGTAACTCTCCCGGATGTGGGGAAAACAGTAAAGGTGGATCATCAGAGAACAATACATGGTTCACATTGTCCACAGCCCAAGATTTGAACTCCTTGCTCCATTGGAACCAACATTTGCCATTGGCACGTGTGACCAAAGGTTTGGCTATAGCAGCCCGGCCGTGTATATTGACCCTGTGGAGCTCCTGACGGACAGTTCTGGTGGAAACAGGAGAGCTGAGGTGCACATTTAATTTTTTTTTTATATTTTGATATCTTCACTTCTCACTTAAAGTACAAAGGCATTAGTGATTTGATTTATATCGTGATATATATTGATATCGACTGATATGAAAAAAATTATCGTGATAAGATTTTTTCCCATATCGCCCAGCCCTAGATGGAAGGATATATATGATATATCAGGATGTAGAAGTGTGGAGTGGAAATGTGTGCATCCCTCGTCTTTGAGCTCATTTTGGAAAGTTTTAATCTTACCTTTAATTTGAACTTGAAGGTGGTTTTAGGAAGTCCACACTTTAGAGACCTCTCATTTTTGGAAAGGAGAGAGAGTTCTGAAACCTGAAATGGCATGTTAGGCTTTCTGTTGGGTTTCTAAGATTTACAGAGTTCACAAGAGCTCTGCTGGACGTGTAGATGCCCGAGCTGCACATCAATCAATCAATCAACCTTTATTTTCACTTGGTAATACATTGAGAAAGCCTCATTTTCAATGCAACCAAGCATTCACAACTTAAAGGGACTGAAAGAAAAAAATTTGAAACAAGTATTTAGTCAAGGAAGCTAAAATAAGGAAATTCATGACTAAAACAATAAGAATTAAATTATAAAATATTATTATATATAAAATATTATCAGAATAAATAGATAAGTGGACAAGCTAAAAATATACAGCAATGAAATAAAGAGATAATAAGAATATAAACACAATTAAGTAATAAATGATTAAAAAATGAAGTAAATTAAATAACACCAAGATTATGAAGAAAGGAAAAGATGAAAATTAAATAAAATGTAAAACCGAGATTGGATAGATAAAAGAACAGAATAAATAAAAGGAAACAGAACAAGAAATAAAATAAATTACAAGATGATATGAAAAATAAATAAAATGGCTAAAGCTAAAACAGAAAAACTAGATAAATAAAAGCACAAATAAATAAAATAAATAAAAAGGCAAAAGAAAAACTCAGGCTGTCTGAAGGTGGTTAGAAACTAATAAATTAAATTATACATGCAGTGTCTGGATTATATACATATATAACCAAAAATAAATTATTTTCTTTGAAGTATAATGCTGAAATGAAATGATAAAGAAATGTATGTTGAGGTTTCCTGACTAGACCAGACTAACATTAATGTTAGACAGTAAGGCTGTGTCCCAAACAGCGCCCTCTGGAACATTACATACTGCACTACTGACAGCACTTCAGTCATTTTATTTATTTATTTATTTTTTATTATATTTAATTTTTTAAGTATGTAGTGTAGTAGCAGTCTGCAGTTTGGGACGTAGCCAGAGAGTAGTGTAACTACTGTTTTCTGAGGTTTAATTTTTGGGTGGGACAAATCTACCTGTTTCTGATACTGGGTGGGACACGTCCCCCGCATCCGGCCTGGTTCCTACGCCAATGACTGTAGGGGTCACCGGTAATGTGAACGGAAATAGAGCTGAGAGCCAAACAGAGGCGTTGAAGTGCTTCTACAGACGGAACTGTCGCCACCTTCTGGTGAAACGTATATACTACAGTAGAGTCATTAGATTAAGCCTGAGCTTGGATTAAACGACAGTGTCCGTGGTGATTTGTGATTTTTAAGACTGGACTGGATCTCTGAACGTGACCTATCATCTTGTCCTAGTGCTTGGAAGACCAGTAAAGGCTGGGACCAAGCTTTAGTCCTGTACCAAACTTTCCTAACAGTGGAGAATGCTGTTTGGTCCAGGACTGGGCTTAATCCAGTCCAGGAAAGCGACTCTCTGACTCTTAGCAAGCATCCAGTTGAGGTTTCTGAAGTCATGATGTGATGAATCACCTTGAAAATGTTCTTAGATGACTTCGATGAGAG